>JABASC010000478.1:0-39453 GCA_019776185.1 Plutomurus gul
GCAATGCACAGCTGCTGATTGGCTGCACGAGTTTTGCGCCCAGAAAGTCGTTGTAAACTTTACTCAAATACACAAATGTATGGAATACGCGAATACAAACTCGAGCCGTGAACTTACCTACTATTTCATTTAGATACCTAATGTATATGTTTGTACTGGTGTGAGGTATAGACACACAGACACAGCAATGTTTTGAGAGAAAGTGGCACTTTGCATGAGGTGGTGGTGATGATGAGACGTATATTTTAAAAATTACTCTTTTAGGTCGTTGTTCCCAAGACGAAAGGCGAGATTCTGGGCGTTGTGATTGTGGAGTCTGGTTGGGGAAGTATGCTGCCCACAGTGGTCATTGCAAATCTAGCCCCTGCCGGGGCGGCTGCCCGCTGCGGTCAACTCAACATTGGAGATCAAATCATTGCTATAAACGGCGTTAGCCTCGTTGGACTTCCACTATCCACGTGCCAAAATTATATTAAGGTATGCCATCCCACGTTACGTAATGTATAACATGCGTTTGGTGATAAATCCCCTCCTGGGATAAGCAATAGACCAGAGCAGAGCAACAGCCACGAACATATTATCAAGTTACTTTCAGTGCACACTTTTACTCGTCATATGCAGGTATACGCAACGTATGTACACCCACTGGCAACTGACTGAAACACTTTCCTTTGATGACTTGACTGCTGAGCAAAATGATTATCTCCTCTGAAGGCAGACACACTTATATTTTAGGTGAAAGTACTAGTCAAAAATGTCTATCCTGTTCAGATGTGCAAAAGTAAGGAAATGTTGCCAGGGCTCAGGTTCCTATAGATTATTTTTTAAATGAAACGGGTTTTTAGTCTCCCGTTTCACCAACGGTGGCTCAGTGTCTTGTACTGTCTGGTCCTGAATGGCTCAGTTGTCTCAAGCTCAGAAATGAAGTAAATTGATCCCACTGGTGTGATTTTCATGAGTTGCGGGGATTCTTCTGCCGCTATTGTGTACGGCTAAGAGCAGGTTGAGGGACATATGCTACCATGTAAGATACATGGCACAATAATAGGAGATGTGTTTGTATTGTTCTGTTTTCTTACTGTGACTACTATGTATGTATAGGTAGATGCGAGACCGAGTCGGGTTTACTCGATTTATTCGATTCGATTTTATTTTTTTAAGTGTAAAAATATTGGTCCAATTTTGTTTTTCACCATAATTTGAACGAATTTTTATAAATATTTTGTGAATATTTTTATAGGAAGCTATTTTTACACACGTCTGTTAATTTGTTATAAGACCCCATTAGTTTCGACGTGAGCAATAGATAAACGTTTAAGCAATCCCACCTCTAACTTATAGTTAGACGTGCCTATGCACAATAAACGTGATTCAGTTGCTATTTCTATTGTACACGATATTTCAGACTGTTCTTGTCTTTCCTTTCTTGCCTTCCTCCTGACTACAATTTTGTCGTAATATTTTCCCCAAGTTTAATACAAGCACTTTACCCAACCATTTGGCTTCCTTTCTCTATGACTCTGCTATAGGCACTCATTTTTTCTTTCATGTTATTTTATAGTTCTATTCAACTATGGTGGAGAGTAATGTAAGGTAATGTATAGTAATACGGTTACGTACATTGTGGGAAGATCCGTATGAAATAAAAGTGATTCACATTTCTTCTTCGTTCACTTACCTCACTATCACACTCTCCTATCAAATAACTTCATTTTTATTTCCCAAATGCCAAACCTAATGATGCTTTCTCGTGATTGTCTTTATTTTTGATGCAAATTTTTCCTTGAATAATTCCTTCCCATTACTTTTTCACAGACAAGAGTAACTTTTACTTTTTGTTGGTTTATTTGGTTTTGACTGACTCCTACTGTGAGACAATTCCCAAGTTTTACTTTATGCATAGTCAGTATCTAGTTCCATTTTCGGAGGAAATACAAGTATAAATACAAAATTACTCTTCTTGGAAATGTAACAAAGGTAAAATTCAGATTCGTGAGAAAGGGCACGAAAGGAAACTGTAGTGTTGGCTGTTTGTTCTGTTTGTTTTCTTTTTTAACTTTCACTTTGTGAAAAGAATGTTTTCAGCTTTGTATAGCAACTTTCCCATTTGTACCATTGGAAGGGGCTAATCTAGGGCGACTGGTAGCTGCGTACACGTTGACTCAATTGATTAGGAGGCTCTTATCAGGGCGTAGAGCTCGTCTCTTGGTCTTGCATGGGTGTGAAATTAAATGGCTGATTTGATTTTATTCTTCGTGGTTTCTCTAACTTGCAGGCAGTGCACAGTTCTTTTGTGGAATGCCTACTTCTAACACCTACCTATTTCTTTTTTCTTTTGTGTTTGTAGAAACGTAACTTGTATTTCATGTCATTCGAGCTTCAATGGTTTCACTGTAACTAGTTCTCACTTTTTATTTTTGTGAAAACTCCCAAGATATATGCAACTGTGGTGTTGTGTGCCATTCTAGCGGGCTTCGTCTTTTGCACACGTTGAAATCTATTATTTTTTCCCTCCATTGTACTTTGTATTGTATTGTGCAGCAATGTAGTGTTCTGTATTATATATTGTATTGCTTTCCTATTGTAGAATCTATTCTCCGTAGCCGTAATTCAATCTCTTTCAGGTAACTAAAATAATAATAATGGTAGGGAGTCTTAGTAGGAAGTAGGTATGCACTATATATGCACTGTATAGAAATCAAAGGAAAGTTGTTGGCTGGCTGCTCCTATCAGAATATATGTATGTATGTAGTATGTGCATTGAAATCTCAAACTTTGATCACGCAGCTACTTGTGTAGCAGTTGTATAGGCACAGAGTAGTAATGCAATGTGAGCTATGGAATGGAATCAAATGAAAAGGGTACGATTGCTTGCTCTGCCCTTATTTCATTCTTTAGTAAGTGCAACGCGTTTCGAGGAAGCGAGAAAAATGGTCAAAGTGTATAAGCTCAATGTTACGAAGAAATACAAATTCCCCCGAGAGACTGTATGGATAGGTTTTGCGTTGCGTACCTTAGCATACTACAATATGTACATTCTTTCGAGTGGGGTTGCCGTTGCCGAGTCTTTGGGAAAAATTTCGTTATGATATTAACCTCCTTACTTCGATCTGTATGAGAAAATCGATGAAACTGATTGAAATTTAATTTATCAAGGTTTCCTTTCTGTTCAACTTCGGGGAACTTGAAATAAAAATAAATCCTTTTTTCGTTTTATAAGCGTACTACCTGACTGTTGTACTTATTGGATATTGATTGATGATTTTCCTACGTGTCTTTCAGAATACGAAAACGCAGACTGTGGTGAAACTTACTGTAGTGCCGTGTCCTCCTGTCGTCGAAGTGAAGATTAAGCGACCCGACACCAAATACCAACTAGGATTTAGTGTACAAAATGGAGTGGTACGTTCGCCGTCATACTTTTCACACTCTACCATGCAACAAAAATAGGATTTTCACATATTTTCAAACATGTTGAAACAGATTTGCAGCCTTTTGCGTGGAGGGATTGCGGAGAGAGGAGGTCAAAACAAACTCATGGCTACCGTCAGCAACATTCTTATAATTTGAAGATATCAGACACATTAAAAGTTTACACTATCCTTTTTATAAATTGCAGGTGTTCGTGTAGGACATCGCATCATAGAAATAAATAATCAATCTGTGGTCGCTGTGCCCCATGAAAAAATAGTCAATTTACTTGCAACGTCCGTAGGAGAGGTAAAAACTTTTTAAATGAACGAAATTCACTAACGAAACTATGAATACCATCACGTGGAGAGCTTTCGTTGGTTTGTTTTTCGTGTGAAACTTAAATATTCAAATTCACTTCAGTTTTTAGCTGTTTGAACGAGAAACAAAAAGCAGCCTTTGGGAATATTCTAGAAAATAATATATAGTAAAAGCTTTTTTGTTGGAAAACCATTCACTACTCTGCTCACCTTTAGAGAAAGAACTTTGCATATGTTTAGATTTCACGCGAAAATGTCAAGCCAGTGGTAAATAAATTTTAAAAGTTGAGTCACTTTTTAATCATTTTAAAAGGGAAGATGGGGATGAGCAAATTCCACGTGAACGTGATGTAGGCACTTGCAAGCGAGTTGAATCGCTATTTATTTGTGGTGCTAATGGTGGTCTGGGTTTTACAGATAAATATGAAAACAATGCCAACTTCAATGTTCAGACTGTTGACCGGGCAGGAGACGCCTCTGTACATTTGATCGGGAAGAGTGCCATTACTTACGCTTCGCTCTATTTCTCTTATATGTAAGCTGCATACGTCTGTCTCCTTTTTTTTACTGACACTATGCTACAAATTCCTTATACGACCATGTTGTGGATACGCTAGTGCGTCCAATGCTAGCACTTGCAGGAAAAGTCTTCAAAAGAGTCCGTAAATTCAGCATATGTGAATAGGGAGCAAAAGTGCTATGCAACACCAGAGCAGCCAAGCCCAAAACTGTTTTTGTATTATCTTACATGAGCAAATGGAGTCCAGGCCAAAAGAACCAATATCATTTCTTTCACCATTTCTTAAAGTTCCATTCCGTACGATTAATGTATCATGGGTCCATACAGATAGGAAAATTTATGTGCCACTCTCGATTTTTTCCATGGAACTGGAAATCGATGGGCACTTTGACATCCGTAATTTTAGTATTTTAATGAGTAAGACATGTGATAGACACGAGAGTTAACATTTTGACGTCGTCCTCTACAATCATGTTAACGTACTTAAAGTCGAGCGACACATTTCCTCCCTCAAAAGATGTTCTCTACAGATTCGAAACGAGAGAGAGAGAGAGAGCAAACTACTGGTGAAAGTATACATAAAGTGTACGCTAGTGGTATTTAGTAGTATAGACCCATAGGAATGTACAACAATATAAGTTACGTGCACATTTGTTGAAAGGATTGTACTGGTTGTAGTGAAGGGGCGATGATTAATATCGAGTCTGCTGAATCGTGTGACTTGAATTTGGTAAACTCAACTGAAGCGTTCACTCAACTCTCCTTGACTTGAGTTCTCATGTACTTGGCTTTTCTTGTTAGTTGAGTTTGAGATTGAAAACTAAAGATTCTTTTGAAGCTTTTCTCCTACTTTACCTACATATTTCCATACTAACTAACTCTTTAAAATGAACATCGTTCCTTGTTCGAATCCCTTGTATTTATGTGTGCGTATGTACCAGTGAGTGTGTGTGTGTGTGCACTCATAGCTCATTCTGTTCTATATCCACAGGCATATGATGAGAATACGAGTAATTTGAAAAAAAAGACTCCACGATAAAAGTCAGCAACGAGAGCGATCATCATGATTTCGAGAAGATAAGATAAGGATAAGAGGCAGATCGAGGGAGAGCGAGAGAGAAGAGAATAGACGCCTTGGCTGATCTGAGCTATGTGTACTTACTACTTCTACATCAGATTCAACTGTTCTTATATAGATATTTTTTGAATTGCACCCAAACATCAGCTCATCTTCAAGGATGATGTGATGAGTGAAACAGGAACAAGATTGAACGAAAGACCGAGCGAGCGAATGAGCGAACTGGTAAATGAAACGAAAAGAAAGAAGAACCTCGAAAAATTTGAAATGAAGGAAACTAAAGGAGAATGTGACAAGTGAGTTGGAAACAGAAGTGTTTGCATTGCATACAAGTCGCTGCTGCTACCTCCCAGGAGAAAACTTGCTGATAGATAGTGATTTTAAGACTGACTGAATGTGTTGTGCAAGTGAACGAAGGAAACCCTGTTCGTACTGCTAGAACTACCACTGTGGGAGAGAAAACATCTTTCATTCTCTCATACAGATTGGAAATGTTACATGGATACATTCGCAATTATTGCTAGCCATGAATAAAAAAGGAATGGTAGTTGAAAGAGACACGGCTAATGTGCCACTGGTTTTCATTAGACTCACGACAGGCGTGTGACCTTTGACTTTTCCTTTTCTTTCATTCAGAAAAAGTGACTAGTTAAAGAGAGACGCTGGTGCGTGCGTTGAATTTTCCTACCTCAAGGAACAAGTGAAAACTTGAAGCGTATTTCCGTTCCACCTTCGTTTTGAAGGAAGTTCTTATTATGCAAACACTTCTTGTTCGACTACTTGATCTGACAATGAAACCAGGGAAATGGAGTGATGAAATGGGAATGATGCATAGGTGCCTTGAGATTTGAAGGGTTTTTGGGAACAATACGATATGTCATTTCTGATCGCTCGTTCATCGTTCATTCTCAAGGGTCAATGAAACCACGCTAACTAATGATAAATACGAGTAACTTATAATAATAATATTATATGGAAATATTAATTCGCCTCTCTCATAGCCCCTTAAGTTTTGACATTAGCATCATTTGTACCACTTTCCGTTTCTGAATGCCTGTAAATGCGAGGGAGAAAGATTTCCTGCGTGATCTACATTGTTTTACGGTTCAAACAGCAGAAACAGAACCGACTAGAGTCGTATTCTTATTAGTAAATATGTTCTTAATAATATTATACTCTCTGCACAGCGATATAGTGACCTGAAAGCAAAGTGAAAAGTCTTTTCGTTTGCAAGGTCACCCATGGTGCTTATAAATACGTATCAAAATGTTGCTTTCTCATTAAGTACTACTGCCTTTTACTCAATAATATCATATTGTTCATGATTTTTAAAAGAAAAAGATTCTGTGAAACTTTGTTTGCTACATTGCAACAGTCATATCAAAGTCAGAATACTTAATACAATTTAGTGTTACCTACCGGCCTGTCACAAATTATGTATTACATATTATATAACGTATAATACTGCGTTTAAATTGCATGAATTTCAGGTGAATACAATGATAGTAAGTATATGTATACACATCTGCTGTCTGTTAGCATAGATCAATAAATTTTCTACAAATAATTTGTTCATAGTGTTCCTCCGCCATTAGTTGTTAGTGCGTCTAGTATTATTATACTATATGTAGCCACTTTTTGGCAGCACAACTGCAGCTGTCATGAACGTATGTATTGGTATTAGTAATTTATGTGCCAACAACTCTAGCTTGTAAAGTCTCTATATACTGATCTCCATTTTGTAAAATAATGGACTTTCCATTGCAGCCTACTGTTTTTCATTGTTACCACGACAAGTAAATATAATGCCATAACTGACGATTGAAACTGATCTGCTACTCTGCTCTGCGCATATGATTTTACTGCCATTGATGTGTGTCTGTGCATTTTATCAATGCTACATATACTTATATATAAGTTCTCGCAAGACTCCATTCTATAAGTTGATTTTGTGTTACTCGGAATAAGTTGCTAGTGTGCAACTTGTTTGGACAAGGAGAATATGCTTTACAAACGAACTATACAGATTAATTGCAACTATCCTATAAATCGTCGTAATGTCGTCGTAAGGTGTAAAGTGTATAATAATCTATCGCTGTATCAATAAATCTACATACTAATATGTAAGAACAAAAATGGACAAGAGATCTTGAACAGAAACGATTAAAAATAAGAAACTACTATGCTGACATACTACTATAACTTCACTAATATTTAAGCAACTTCACATGCAATGCTGACGAAGAGGACGAAGTTGGTGTATAATAAATTCCAGAACTACGGCTCCCCTTTGCCCAACACACAAGAAATCTATGAAAACATGATAACCAAAAATACTAATAAATTATGTATAAAAAGAAATGAATGTGGTGAATTGTGGGATGGACGATGGACTATGCAAAAGAAGATTGCTGTATGTATAGGTGAGCATGACGATAAAAATGCATACCTAACAGAAATCAACTAATTACATACTACGTAGCAACGTAATTATGAATTACATACGCTATACCTACCGATACTGATACTAATCAACCGCATATTATATTGTACCTAGAATGAGTCAATTGGTTTACCAGTTAATTTTAAAATAGTCAACTAATTACTGCAATGTAATAATTAATAATTACTACATTAACATATATCTAACCTACAAGCTATTACTGAACTAAGCTACAAACAGTTTATGTTTGTGTGTTGTATAACTTACTATATATGTACTAATTACGTCAATGAATTCAATAAAGAAGTATAAAAATTGAAAATGACGTCTTCTCTACCCTTTCAGCGATATCCTCAAGCACACGGCATCGTTTCACACTAAATCCGCTCCTCAGATCAAATGTCATGGAAACTTTCCAGCCATTACATTCTGAGAACACCAATAGCTCGTATCTTTCTTGTGCAGTTGTGCACAACGGTCTGACATTTCAAGTCCTATATATAGCTGTTCATAATAAGCAAGCTTCATTTTTACAAAAGTTCTAATTGCACTTGCAACTTGATCATTACTCTACACAATACATGGCCGACGACTTGTGTAACACTTCAACTACAAACAAAAACGGTTAGTGAAGATCTAAAGTTTTCACATGGTGTGACGCTCTCGAAAGGTTCTTACATAAGATTGTCTCTGGCTTTTGCAAACCTTTCCAAACTACCTCAATAATGATGTTGTGAAAGTTGACTTTTGTCTTTGTAAGGTTGATGCAGAGTTGCAAATATCACTAGTTAGTACAACTGCCCTTATCAGCAGAAGATATATTTAAAACAAAACACTTAAGAAACACTTTTATGTTATAACCTCTGAATTGTCTTCGTGTCAATAGTTCCTAGGGTTCTACAAAAGATTATATCAGATTTGTAAGGTATTTTCGCGATTAGATAAGCAATTTGTGGTAGGGAGAGGGTCAGAGGCATCTTAACTTTTTCATCAATAACAATAGAACACAATTGTTTTCTTCTCTGCTCTAGAGAGAGATTACATTCCATTGGAAAGTAGCAATTCATCCGATTTCTCAAGCTCAGAGGACGGGCATTCTGGGCATACTGATGACTTTGAAGTTACGCAAGTTGGGAATTCGATGCAGCGTCCCGATCCCACAGCATCGGGAGACTCCCCTGAAGTCACTGCTGCAAGAGATCAAAACATTTTTGGCCATGTCCAGCCTCATCATATTAATATCCCCCTGCAGATATCTTCCGGTTACATTGCATCAGCTGAATCATCCAGTGGTACTGAGAACTCTTCCAGTAATGATACTGATGCTGCTTATGCTGCTGCTACAAAACGAATGGTACGACTAGAAAATTCATTCATTTACGCCTTTTCTATTGGCGCGGAGTATTTTAAATGAAAATTAAGCAAATGAGCTGGATACTCTTTTCAGGAGGACTCAGTGGTCGTGTCTGAATTTCCTCAATCCCTAAGCTCAAGCTCTGCTGGCTGTGCAGCAGCCGTGACAGAATCTTTAGAAAGCAATTGCAGTGTAGATTTAGCTGGTCATAGGATATCCCTGCTTGCGTCTGTCTCGCAGGAAGCGTTTAATCCCACCACGCACAGACGTATGTCTCACAATCAGTTTGTAAGCCGACTGCCAAAAAAGTCCCGGAGTGCTGATAGTTTTTTCCTGGCATGCATGAAGCCCATCTTAAATATTGACTCCTCCCACCTGTACAACCTGACGACAAATACTAAATTTTCAGCAGCCACGTTTTTGAAAACTTCCCTAAGCCTGCAATCATTTAAATTGACTGATTTAGTTCCAACTTCGATAAAAGTCGAATGTTTAAAGGATTTTATGAACAAAGATAATCACGGTGATAATTGTCAGTCTGGCGCACACAGTCTTCTCGGAGCCTCTGATGCAAATGTTGAATCCAAAAAGAATGACAGTGAGGGTGAAAACAGGAGACAGTTTCTCGTGAATCTGAATGCTCTGTATCCTTCAGGTGCTCCAAATGTGGACTACAACGTGTTTATAAATAGTGAAAGCGACTCAGATTCCTCTGCACTGGAGAATGCGGTAGTTTCTAGACGCAGTCTAGATTGTTCCGCTTTCCTTCAACGAAGTCATACAACTGTCCCATTGTCACCAAGTAAATCTGTGGACTTGCATAATGTAAATATATACCCTTATTACATATGTGTACGTAAATTCAATATTATATAGCGAGTACAACATGCTTACTTTAATACCTTTGGCATATAGTTGACCAGGAAACAGACACAAAACAGCGACTGTGTTCCAAAAACAGAGGTAGAGGACTCCCCTTACATGAAACAATCTTATGAAACGATCGGAAAAGACAATAATAGTGTAACAGAAACGATTGGCACTTTAGAATACGAAAAAGTCAGTGAAAAATTAATTGATGGTATACAAGGGATGGCCGAACTATATTTTCTCGGGTGAATACTTTCACATTTGTTAACAGCATAGAATGCAAATTATGGCTAACAATATACATCTGTAGGAAACAGAAGTAATATAAAAGTAATTATGTTTCAGAGATTCTACGTGCGATGAAAACGAAAGTCGCAACTCTGGTTCTGAAAGTAGCAAGGAAAGTAGAACAAACCACTGGAATGAATCTGCGAAAGATGTCAACAACAATTATGTGGTACATTTGTGCATTTCCACTAGATGAACGTATCTCATCTGTAGTTGTGTCATGATTAGATATCCATACATAATATTAGTTTTTTCCCATCAGTTGACCGCAACTTCTAGTGACGATTCATTTGCGACTGAAGCTAAATTTCGGTTTTCTAAAGACTTATCTTCGAAGGAGGAGTCTTTAAGGCATTTTGGAAATGTGAAAGATAGTGAGACCCTAATTTTCAATGCAGGGAGCAAGAAACGTGTCAGTTTCAATAATGACTACCCTGTGTACCTTCTCGGCAGAGATAAACGGGCCACCTCTCAAGCGCAACAAAGAAGTTGTAAGAGTATTTCTGCTAAAATAATTGAAATATTAAATTAACTAATTCCTCCAATTTCCAGTTTGGAGTGATGATGAACTGCATGGAAATCCATTCAAATCCACAATGGATGCTGCCTCCAGCACAGATTTTTACAGTTCTACTGACAACGAACTGGAGAGAGTGAAGAGTGACTTTAAGCTTCAGCAGCAAATTCTGGTCGACTCTGAAAAAGGTTCATACAAACTTCTGTGTGACTTACAATCACTGTGGATGAATGTGAGCCCTTCGGGATATTTACCAAATATTTCACCATCATCTTTCACCGTAAGTATTATATAATTTTCTAACCTTTATCACAGTTATCATGTGTATGTAATTCAAAATCATAAACATGATTTCATTCTTTAGTGCTTTTGTTACATTACAGGGAGAACATAATTTACTTCAGCAAATCCACTTGTGTGGTTTTATAGTTGAACAAATGGGTGCAGATTGGCGTTCATTGATATCTGAGCCTGCCGATAAGATCAAGTACATTTTGCAGTTTGAATTTTACCAGCTTGTGTTTTTCGTTTTTCACCTGCGTTCCAAGTTAACATTTTATTGCCGTTTACAGATTACAGCAACTTCAGAAATGCAATCGAGCTTTAAAAAAACAATTGGAAAGCTGTAAAATTATTCAAAATTGTCTTGAGGCAGAAATTAATTACGCTGCAAAAGAGAAAGCACTCTTAAATGATGAAGTGAGACATTTGTCCTACCAATTAGCCGCAAAAGTATGTAAGGTTGAACGAGCTGCGCCAACCCTCTATTCCAAAGCAGAGGAATGTGGTCAACAGTCTACAGCTCAGAATACTGATGCTACTAGAAGTGGTGCGGAAACACAGTTTGCGAGTAAAAATGTCGCGAATATTTCCGTAGATATTGGCATAGCTGAAAATAACTTACTAAAGAAAAGAGAGGATGATTTCAACTCCATTATGGATTGTGTACGGGATAGAAGAGGCGTTACGACGGCTCTTACTTCTCAGCTGGATAAATGTAATAAAATGTTTTCATTTTGTAGCAAGAACTCTGTAATTTTGTTCTATCCGCTGCTATAGAAGGCTTCTATTGTATGTTGCTTTAATTCTAGATCAAGAAGATGTGAAAGCTCTGAGAAAACAAATTGAAAAGACAGAGGAGGATAAAGGGAAAGTAGAGTCCTCCTATGATGTATTGTTACAAGAGAAAGACGTTCTGATTAAAGAACGAAATCATTACGAGTCCATTTTGAAACTGATCCTCCAAGAAAAATCCAGTAGTGATTTCAATGTGCATGGGTTGCTTGATAACCTGATGATCAAACTGAATTCGATTTCTGCGGAAGATGGAAAAGTCTCTAGATTTTCTCTTTTGGAAGGAGCACTCGAAGCCGTTCAACAGCAAAATGTTAATTATAGAGAAGAAATCCTTCAGTTAAAGGACAAAATTGCTAATGACAGTGCTTACAATTCTCTGAATAAATCGGAACTGCAATCGGCTTTTCAGCATATCTCACGTACAGTGGAAGACCTCAAAGAAACCCTAGAGAATAAAACAGAAAATCAAAGACAGCACGACCAAAACCTTTTACAAATACAGGAATTGCATTCCGTTGCTACACAAGCTAAGGTACAACTCACGAGCAAAAGCATCTATTCTATCTTACATATAATCATACAAGTATTGTAATGTGTCTGTATCACCTTAGAATTACCTAGACAAGTCCTTAGCGGAGAAAGATGAAGAGTTAGCAGAAGGTAAAGCGGCTCTTGAGGAAATTCGTAAAGTCAGTGCGAAACAACAACGGAAAATCCATGAATTACATAAACTCAATTCCAAACTCACGCGAGAAACTCAGGAGCATCAGAGAAATGTATAAATCCGTATTCTATTACAATTGAATGGTTAAAAGATTGAAATGAAAGTTTCATTTAATAAATTTGATTGACAATCAGATAGAGCAACTGGGCTCGATAATAAATCAACTACGTCAAAGTCTGAGAGATCAAAAAACTCAGTACACTGTACACATGAAATCGGCGAGTGAAGAAGTCCTCCAGGGTAAAGACCATTGCCATTGGCTTCAGACGCAAGTGGATCACTTGAACAAGCAGTTGTGTGACTCTCACGAGAGTAACAAGGCTCATGAGAAGGACAAGTCTAGCTTAGCTCAGCAGGTTCTCTCAGCCGATGAAGAAAGGTGATACACACGCAATTATGCCATTAGATCGCTTTAACCGATTTAAAACATGCAATTAGTCCAATTTTACAGCATTTTCTGTGAACCTTGCTGTACAGTAATTAAGCACAACCAAAGTCACCAAAGCACACGCTGTATCTGTGCAATATGTAGGTGCATTTAGAAAAACAGTTGCGAGAAGGTAATTTCTTTGTGGGTTTACAGGAAAGTGGTTGACAGAAAATTATATGAATTAAAGTCCGCCCTACAAGGTGACACTGTTCTGCGACAAGCCCTTATTGAGAGAAACGAAGCCTTGCAAATGGAGATTAACCGATTGCGTCGAGCCAATCTTGGTACCTTTTCAACGCTCACTAACTCCACGGCGAATAGAGAAGGTGAATTTATCAATCCTCATTCGGAGCTCAGTACTGCTGATGCAATTTCGTCTCTCAACTCTCTACCGCACTCCGATTATAAACCGATGCCTGTTGGTGAGAAACGGAAGAATCGATACACTCGACGGGGAAATGACGTTCCCAGAACAGCCGTAAGTTTTATAATGTGAACTGCGTTGTGGTAGATTAATATTGCTAATGTTTGTGTACAATGTACTCACTCGGTACTCCCTTGGAATTGAAAATTTCTTTATTTTATTCACTTGTCCACAAAAGGTTTCCCTGCACAGTCATAGTGATACAGTGCCGACTTGTCATGGAATAAGCGGGGCTGGCGCAGCTTGTTCTGCTCCAGAGTAACTGAATACCATTTCTAAATTGCAACTAGTACATTTTATAAATCATTCACTGCGTCATTATAAATTCACTGTAAAATTCAATTAAATTGATTGTACACAATTGAGAAAATATTTCAAAATAAATACGGATAACATTCAGGAATATATGCAGGAGCAGAAATTTCAAGTATTTTGGTCATATGAAACCAGGTACAAATAATTTTTTTGTAGCGGTGTTGTAATATTTATAATAATTTTGGTTTAATACTATTGTTCGTATTCAGCATTTGGCAATTTTCTCATGCACTGGGTAACATTGAAAACCCGTTGGTTTTCAATGGAAACAAATCGTCGTTCACTTCTGTGTTTCCTTCAAGCGACTGACCGTGAACGATGAGAAATGCGGAATGAGCAGTGAAAAACTATTAGGCAGTGCTACTTCTGCAATGGGCGCTCAGAAGGAAACTTTTTTTTGCAGAAATGAACTTGACTTAAGTGCATAATGTGGATAGGTTGTATATTGAGAAATGGAGGCCATAACATACATGCCTTCATTTGTCAGGAATGACAATATCTATTCTTAACATGCAAATTTGCAATTTTTAATGCTGTCGCTATACAACCGACTGACTACCTTACACAAATTTCTAAAATCTTATTTTATTAGTACATTCTTCATATTTGGTAACGTGTCCTCGGGGTGGCGTTGTTAACAAATGACCACCAAAGTAGTTACAATTTCCCTTGAATAATTTCAGATTCAGAACAAACTCTAAATTTCATATAGATTCATATGTTTGTTTTTCGTTCAAGGCAAGAGAAAAGCGAAAGCCATAGCTTTTCATTTGATAATGTGGAGTTGATTTTGCTAATTAACTCCATTTCTCAGTCAAGCATGAACTTATCCAATTAGAAAATCAGTTCAACAAGGCAACTGAAACTTAATTAAGTAAGTGAGTCGTCGTAATTTATTTGTAGACATGTACACTGCACACAAGTTACAATGTTTCCTAGTGTATACACATGTGAGTTCTACTAGTTTGACTTTGAGTGTGACACTCATATTCTAGTAAACATTTTGCTTCTAGTAGAGAGTCGATCTGCATCCATGTATACGTTGTATTTGTACCTTTGATTTAACCTTCGACACTCAGAATCTAGAGATTCATTCCGAGAAAGATTTCATCATTGGTGAAATTGTTGGATTATACAAACAAGGTCACAACAAACAAAGAAAAGCTGGTTGGATTTGTTCATTGTTAAGAATCCTTGTCTCTCGACACGACACATCCGCTAAACAAACAGCATTGTTATTCAGAAATCATATGGGTTGAATTATTTAACAAAGAACTTTAGTTAAACTACTCATGCACATTATGTAAATGTAGACAGAAGAGAAATTACTCTTTCTCTCACCATTGCCAACCTGTGTTCGCTTTCTGCTATTACTATTTTTCCTGTGTAACGACAACTCTGTGTTGTGTATGAGCACGCTTCTGACTACTCCAACCTTTGTTCACATCACATCATATGTATTTGTCTCATCTGTAGCTCCAACCATAAAGCACTGTACATAGTGTGTACTTGGCACACTATAACCTTCCCCATGTTCAAATACAACAATAAAACAAGATTAAAGCTCATAAGGAACCTCAAGACAAAATTTTGACGTGTCTGCGTGCTCCAACTAACTTATTTGTACAATCTGCTTTCTTCGGCGAAAACTCACTGTAAGTGTGAGCAATTCGACTCGACAGAAAATAAATCGTGTGCTCTGCCCTTATAAATATAACTGAGATTTGGTGGTTTTTACATAGAAAGCCATGCTGATAGAATTTATTAATCCTGTTACACTATATATTTTCAACATGCAAACGGCCTTTTACATATTTCCCCTGTACATACTACACAGAGCATAGATATAGAGTTGATTCTGAAATACATACAGCCCTTGACTAAATACAAGAGTTTCTTATTCTTGCTAAATCGCTTATAATTTCTAAGGTCAATATTGCTATAAGGTTTCCTTTCCCTTGAGAGTCCGCTTGCGCTTTACACAATGTGACCGTCAGCTACATGGAGAATGGAATTCAATATGGTATTTGTTTTGCTTATGGGTTAATTTTGAACGCAGCTATTACATAAATACTTCAGAAACACTACAAACTATCGCCACTCTTCACAAAAGCACTTCACGATCATGTTGTTTGCACATTGTTAGCCAAACATTTCTCTCAAAACGAAAACCGACAAATAATGGCTTCACCAGCCTGTATTTGCTTTTCTTCCATTATTTGCCATTTATTAGAAAACATTTTTGAAATTTTTTGCAAAAACTGAATCCAAGTATTGCAATAATTATAATAATAATTTTCCTTGCAGTAAAGGTTTCCCAACCATGGACTATAAATAAACATTACAAAGGTGAAATAGGAAACCAACCATCAGCCATCAAGTGTCCAGCTAGTAGCTATAGAAAGTTTGGCAGGAGAGAGTGGAGAACTACCTGATTGGATTCATTCGTTGCCGTTAGTAAACAAGTTCGATATTTCTGAACGGTGGTACAAGCAGCCTGCAAACGAGAAAGTTGGATATTGGAACGGAATCCCATTTGTCCATCAACCGTGTCGCTCGTAACGGAAGTTCGCTAAGTGACTGAGACTACTAGCAGTAGGTGCTGCTACAGAATTAATGATGGTGCTTTAGCAAGTGGACTGACTACCTTCGTGACCTTGCACTTGTCATTACGTGAACACCTTCGTAGTTCGATTTGCTCGTGTGAATTATCTGCGTCATTTCTATTCTTGCATGTCAACAGGACACGATGTGAACCGTCAAGTTCTCGTCAACGTCTACACAACCAATTATTACAGACCAGCACAGTTTATTGAATTGTTCGCATTAGTTTCGTGTTCACACGTGCAGTCATTCATAAAATAATACATATTCTAGCGTTGTACGTATCCAGACGTAGTGCAGATTGATCCAGTTTGGATTAGTGAGTAAGTGTAGAGTGCATATAATATGTGTTGATGGTGAAACAACCGTGAAACAACCGTGACTTTGCTCCAAGTAATTCGTATTTGATTTAGTCAAGCCAGCTGTCAGTGTCACGATCATGAAAACAGTTGCATTTTTCATCCGATGAAATTGGAGGGTGGGAAATCAATTTGGTCTAATTGTGCACTCGTTCATAAGGAAAGGGCTTCGTTGATGCGTATGAGTGGGATAACAAAAAGAAACTAAAACTAGGGGAAAGGTCGAAGGAAGATCAGAGCGTTAAAATGGGCAAGTACAGTATGGTCAGTGTCGGCGTGGCAGTTGAACAAGAATCATCGTATCAATCGTGTGCTAATTCGGCAACGAATTATCCCTTATTAGATTCTTCGGGTGCATCGCGACTGCACGATTCGAATTCTGCCAACATTACTCACCGTCAGAGTTTACGCATTACGTTCGCCTTCCAAGCGGCAACAAAAACCATGTCTGATGTGATCATCACTATGAGTGATCATGATCAAGACCAACTGATTCAAAACGGAGCACTTACAGTCTTGGAAAAAGGAGCATTGGTGGCCAGGTCGAAAACGAACTCCAACATCCCGAATGGAATTTTAACTGGCCAGGAACTACAAGTTTATTCGCTTGAGACTGCAGCCAGTAGTTGCAATGGAGATGTTGGTAAGGTAAAAAGCGGAACAGTTTTCATTGAGGAAATTCCAGATGTCGAAACACCTTTACCCGATCCCAAAGCTATTTGTGACGTTGCTCCCGTGAATAAAGAAGGAAATTCTGACGAAGAACCTGAAGAAACAACTAAAGAAAATGAAGTTTTGAATACGAAAGTCGTCGGAGTCAGCGAAGAAAAGAAAGCTGAAGAGGTGAAAAACAAGGAAGAAAATAATAATGAAAAGCGGAATTTAACTGCGAAGGAAGGGAAGAGGGGCGACGAAAATAGACAGAAAATGAAGAATAATGCGCCAGATGTTAAGCAAAACAATGCAAAAGTGAATAATGGACTGAAATCTCTAAACAAAGGCAAATCTGACAATAAGAAAAATGGAAAGGGAAAAGCAGGTGAAACGTACGAGAGTGAAAATTTGGGGAAAACTCATGTAAGCATTGGCAGTGGTGAGAGTGAGAATAGTAAGCCCAATGCGAGAGCATGTCGTCGGAAAGTGAAAAAAGGCAAACAGGTGACGTTTTCTCCTGTGAATTCTACAAGGAATTCTTTAACTAGGAGAGCTCGAAGCATGAGTAAATCAAGAATTCCTATTATTAATTCATACTCTGCTGCCTATGTACCGTGTGATTACTACAGACAAAAGCTCCTATGCGAAAATGGCCTATGTGACTCGAGTACTTGCTGGCTAAACTATCCGTCCCTGCAAAGATCTGCCGGCCAAAAGGTGTGTACTTTTTTTACAATATGATTTTATACTGTTTTACAAAACATTGCACATATGTATAAAATCCAGTTTCTTTTCGTGTAACCTCTGTGCACCTCATACATAATTTAACTGTACTATCTATGTTATGTTTATGCTGAAGGTGGTGACGAAAATCACGGCTCAGCAGAAACAACTGGAAGCAGACGCTGCTGTAGCACAGAAAAAGAAAGTAGATTTCATGTTGGACGACGAAGATCCGATGCAACCACTACAGGCCCTAATTCCAATGAAAAAGAGGCCTTCCAGACTAGAACCAATCCTTGTTCGTCGAAAATAATCATATTTATTCACTGTAAATGTCCAGCGTAATGTAAATTGCTGAATGCTGCAAACTATTTAGAAAATCAATAAAAAGTATATTTCGATGTGTACTCACATGAGCAGGAGTGTTTCCTTTAAATATCAATACGTTTTATTCACTCACCATCATTTTCATCATTGGTTTTAATTTTAAATAGAATTTTAAATATCTATATATGAACATCATTATTACGACCATGGCCTGTGGAGGTACTTCACAATACATTCATTATTCATTCTTTTTTCCCATAGTGAAAAAGATCACTTTCATATAAACTACACTTTTCACATTACATTATTTACTTTTAGTACATATAGAATAAAGTGACAACAAATACAAATTGCTCAGCTCAGTAGAACAAATCAGTGCTTTCTTAAAAAGTCAAATACACACAATACACAGTAGAATAACTAACGTAAATTTCGTTCGCAGTTCGTATTACAAATGTATTTTTATATTCACATTCTTATTTTTCTTTGAGTAGTCTATTTAGATACTAATTGTAAGGATAGGGAATAGTAGTATTGTATTTAAGTAGTTTGTCAGTTACAGGATACATACTTAGGTGTGAGCACTCTGGTAGGTACAAACATAACAAAGTATTTACAGTGCAACAATAACAAATAAATTACATGTACGCATCAAATTCTAATTGCGCTACATCGTTTGACATGTCCACACGTATACGTAAATTGACCCCTCTTTTTCATCCGTATCGTTACAACTTGCACAAGTAGTGTTTGTGCTAAAAGTGTTTGTGCTAAAAGTAAAGCATACAACGATTAATGCAGTGCGTGCGAGTAAGTGCAAAAGCAAATTTCAAAAAAATTAGATAAATTGATTGGTGAACTCATATTTAGTAATTGAGATTCGGTAGCTGCTCGTATTGGGAAAAATTGTTTATCTAATTTTATTTGTGGTCGTACGACGGAGATTAATTATGATCCTACAGGGGACAAGCTAACCGCGGTACAGTACGCAATTCATTACAGAACAAAGACTACAGTCAGTTGCGCAACACACAATTGATATAAAATTCTAACAGAATTGAAAGACAGAACACAAACATAGGAGCAGAAACAACAATGATTATTTGTTCTTCTTTCAGACTTGTTTACACCAATATTTTTAAGTGTGCTGTGCTTTTTGATAAAAAATGCTAGAAAAATTCTGATCTTGACGAACACACTGCTTGAAAAATTGGAACTTATTTTGTTCCATTTCTAGCAGAAATCTTTCAACACCAAAATTCGGACATGAGGTATGCTAATGGATGAATTAATACAGCGTCTACTTCGATTTATCTCGCTTTATAAAGATTAAGTCGGACTGAGAGCACACTATTGGGAATGTTTATAAATATTAGAGAGTATGAATTGCTACAATAAGCTTCATATGGGGTGATATAGTAAACGGTAATGGTATAACTAAATAATTAGATGTAGCTCATAAACTGGCCTTAAAAGGATACCCGAATCAGTTTAATTTTATCAGGGTTTTTATAGGAAAACTACAACATTACAATAAATGCCACTTTGTCGCACAAAAACGAAAATGTCAGTCAATTTAGTACTATATAATAATCAAATGGTTTGACTAACGTTACGTCTGTACTTATTCGAATAGTTCAAAGCGTAGGTTGAAGAAAATTTAACCAAACACTTCGGCTTAAACTTTGTACAATTTGGTTCTAAAACATTCACGCAGTGCTTAAAGCGTATTCCAAATTGTGTTTAATTCTCGAATGAGGTATACTACAAAATTTAAGATAATAATCAAGCTAATTCGTTAAATATAGTTCAGTACCCACAATAATCCTGAAAAATAGCTTTTCAAAGAGCTAAAATGATTTATAAATTAAATAATAAATTATTATATATATGTCCCAATGTAATCTTTCAACAATTTTAGGGTATGAGTGGAGGCACTACAAAATCTGATATCGAAACAAGACATGTTTACTCGAAACAGCGATTCGAATCCATTTAGTTAGACAAAAGGCAAAACGTACTTATCATTAATTTTTTTATTGGACAAATAGTATTCTTAATGTTACGCCTAAATTAGTGGTAGTATTTCATGCCGCTTTTATATAGATATTGAAAAAAAAATTCTGCACGATTTATTTTTTATCAATTCTAATAAGGAATTAGCTATATAAATACTCTGATCGACAGGAACTGCAGAAATGCATTACAATTGGAATTACATACAATTTTAATGTCTGTTCGATTTACCATTGAAAAAGTATTGGATGTATTTTCTGATTCACCATTTGTCCAAGTCTTGAAATAATATTCGTACCCAAATGGACTTTCCAAGCACTTTTTACCGTTGATAAATCGTGACGAAACCTTTTCGTTTACTGAATGTCCTACCTGATCTGTTGGTCCATTTTAATGAACGACAAAGCTATTTGTATTTTGATTTCTGATAACAGGTTGAAATAAATTAATAACATGTTCTTCAGATTGCATTTGGTAACTTTCGCATTTATGTATGTAAACGTCGAAATTCACTTTATAATACGTCAAGGTAGGCTACGAACCCACCTTGATAAAAGCCACAGTTCTTCTGGTTTGCAACAATCTTTTCAGCGCAGTTAGTTTTGTTAGCAAAATTAGGATCTCAAACGAAACAGTAAGGGTAGTAAGATGATTGCCATAAATTGTTCAAACTCTATTTTTTCCTCATATCGAAAAACCAATAAATACTAATAATAGTAAGAACTCAAACATTATCGACTCGAATTTTACAAAACATTTTGGATAGTGTAATTTCACAAAATTCACTGACCTTACTGAAATTTGGACCGTGGCTTTAAAAGTGAATTTAAAAGGGATGAAGGTTACTTTGAAAGTCCTTACTACAATATGAACGAACACGTATTGAAAAACGAGCCATAGTCTAGTCGTCGTCGTCATCCACGTCTTCATCAGTGGCATACTCCGATTCGTTGGATTCAGCTCCCTTTTCTTCTTCTTCGTCCGAAATTTCCCACTGAGGATGTTCTTCGATCTCCTTAGCTTCCTGAACATCCAACTAAAGAAACACATTATATTCATTTATATAAATGTTATAAAGGTGACATTAAAGAATTAGTTGCATTTTACAGTTTGCTGAATACCTTTAAGCAATTTGAAACAAACATTTTTACCTTAATATCTTGTGATTGGTCGAAACCAAGGTAAGAATCCGAACGAAGGCAAACCGTGAACGTGTAGTGGCCAGTTTTTCTCGGGGCTGTGAATTTCAGCTCAGTTTGGTGAATTTCTTCGCTCTCCACCAAATCAGTAACAAAGTAAGGAGCTGTGACCAATTGTTTGTTTTTCTTATCACAAACATACGTCCACCAGTGTTCTTGTTTAATCTGATTTAAAAAATAAAACTTTCCTTATATTTGTCTTTAGCTTTACGCATTCAAACTATATATTCTTGCAATATTTACGTCTGGAAAGTAAGGACAATGGACAGGATGTGATAGCTTGCTCTTTCCTTCCAAAGCTCGTTCCTTATTTTTTGCTAATTTTGATTGACATTTCTCCCACTCGGCATCATCATTTTCATCTGCTACAGCCCGATCCTACGTAATGAAATGACTAACAGTAACAGCTACTTCTCGTTTTCTATTTCCTAAAAAACAGATAAATCAAATGTGTACCTTATCTTGCATGTCACTACTACTGTGTTCAGAGTCTGAACCAGACTCACTCCCAGCCTCTTCATCACTCTCAACGTTATCACCAGTATCTCTATCTTTAATCAATTTTGTTCTTTCTTCGTCATGGTCTCCTGTTTCCGAACTGGATTTAGAACCTTTGACAGCGGACTTAACAGGTTGAACTGCTTTCTTTTGCTGTTGTTGCTGTTGCTGCTGCTTCTTATTTCCCCCAGCTTTTTTTCCACCTCCTCTTTTTTGCTTTTGCCACACTGGTTTCTTTGCCTGTTCCCAATCATTTTATTTAAGTAGAAGCCTATTAGTATTCATTTTAAATTATATTACATACTTGCACTTGGGATTGGCCCTCTGATTCTCCGTCCTTATTTTCTTTGTCTTCATCGACATTATCATCTTCAAAACTATTTACTGCCGATTGAACAGTTTTGTTAGCATTTGATTCCCCATTAATTAAACTTTTCATACTATTTCTAGTCAAAGTAACAGTAACAGTTACTATTGCTCCAGAAGTTACCACGGTGGATTCTTCATCATCCAGAACTAAAAATGGAAAAGCAAAATGTCATACAAAAAGTCCAACACAATCCTTGTGTCTTAAATGTTAGTCTTACAGTGATGAAAATGCACAATATCATCACAAGAATGTGTGTAGATGGTATTATTTGAAATATTCAATGAAATCCTTCTGAATGAACACACCTATTTACAAATTTTTAGTGATATACTATTCCATAAGTTTACCTTCACAATGAACTTTGAAGTCAATCAATGGCATTGACGAGCAAACTCTGATAACGTCATCGTATTGATCATCTGTTAATTTTTGTAACACAGCCCTCCTATCTTCATCTTTCATTTGACAAAATTGTTGAATAGTTTTTATTTGCCTCTTTTTGGACATAAAGTACTTTTGCATATCTTCGGTGACGTGTGGCAGCTGTAAAAGTGGACTACGAATTTCCCACAGAGCTTGAACAATCATAGGGCTCATTTTCATTACCGCTTCAATTGTTTCTAATGTCGGAAGCCGTCCAACTAATTCAATTTGAATGAGCATTATTAGTTTAGTTTCAATTCAAATTCAAAATTACTATTTATACAAAATATTACGTACTCCTTCCAGCGTGAGCAAGCATTATTAGCTGTGATACGCAAGTAACCATTTCCTGAATCAAATATGGACACTTTTTCATGACCAACTGTCGATCCAATTCTAGTGAATCAGGTGGTAGTTCTATTCTGGACAAATGCGCATGAAGTAGGGCTCTGGCTTTCACCGAATAGTGAAAACACAATGGTCGTTCTTTGTTTTTCTCATTAAGATTTGGCAATTGCTTGATTAACTGCAAGAATCAAAAATGAACTTATAGCAATTATTATAATCACTTATGAAATGATGAATCAAGTTGTGGTACATTACTTGAGGAACTTCAACGTTGTCGCTCAATCTTTCCTGAATTTGTGAATTATGACCTTTTTCAAACTCAAGGGAGGCTGCCAGAACCATTATAGCTCTCTTTAATTGCATTTGTGGGGTTTTATGAAAAAAGTAGTAATAGAGTTGCGTAGTGTCAAGTAGAACCTAGGAAATTGTAATGAAAATTACTTTTAGAAAATTGGTTAACAAACTACAACTACAGCCTTCACTTCTTGCCAAAAAAATAAATAATGGTATGATAAAGTTTACAGCAATTACCAACCTTGTCACTGGAATACTGAATAGAGCGATACCACCAAATACCTACAGTAGTAGGAAGTGCAATCATAAACACTAAGGCGTATAAACCAAGAACCCAAACAGAGTTTTCCTTGTCAACTATCCATGAGGGCAAAGCAATTCCAAAACTCATGGCGGCTGGACCGTCAGGATTTCCATATTTTTCCCAATTTCTTTTAGAGGTTTCGTCCGTTAGAGCTTGATAGGCTGAAATATACAAAATAGTATCGTGATTGTTTGGTCAATGGACAACGCCAACTCATCACTGAATACCTTTAGTAAGTTTCATAAAAAGTTTTTCGTCTCCTGTTTCTTTGTCTGGATGGTATATGAGTGAAAGCTTCCTGTATGCTTTTTTTATGTCGCTTACTGAGGTGCTCTAGAAAAATAGAAATGACAATTTAAAATTTTACGTTTTTGATTATGAAGAAAAGTATATTATTGTCAACTGTACCATTTCAACACCGAGAATTTCATAGGGATCGAAATTGGCATACTCATAATCCGTCTGAGCTATTTTGTAAAAAACAAAGGCAACCAACAGCCATCCAAATGTCAAAGCCACTCTTATGGCAAATCTTTTAAGCTTTTTCTTAGGCTCCTTTTTCTTTAAAACTCCCTCTTTCACTAGGCATGGCTGACAATTGCATTCAACATTTGATTTTTTCTCTTCTATTAAAACAAACAGGTACAATTTATGTCAAATGCACTAGCTTTCAACTTTCAATTAAAATTATTCAATTAAATATATTACGTAGCAATTTTCTTACTAGGTACGTCCGGATTAGGCCAGAAATAATATGTACTCGGAACAAGAATCAAACCCAAGAAAGAAAGCACAAAATACAAAAATGTATTTCCACTTTCGTCATACTGAAACTTTTGGCCAGCCATGACATTAACGTTTATATATTACACCGTATTCGCCGTATTCTAAGTAAATTTGAGTATTCAGAATGTTACAAAAATAAAAATGGGCACTAATGTACACAGGTCATCATATAGTTCGGTCGGTTAAATAGTAATATTAGATCTGAGCACGACTACTGCGGATCAAAAGTTAAAGTCGAATGGATACTATTCAATTTTCTTTGCCTATATGGTTTATGACTTGATTCTTGACAGTTAACAATTTCTGTTGTGTTCTTTTACTTTTCAAGATATTAGACACATCGTCAAGCATTGAATTTGTCCAGCTGTAAAACAATACACAAATTTTATTTTAAATATTACAATCAATATTTCGTTGACTTTTAATTTTGAAGAACTTTGTTCAATCATGATATTAAAATTGCAAGCTGCTTTCTGATTTGTAATCCAATATACAAACGCAAACAAACACAAAATGTATTTTTAAGTGTTTATTGTCTTGCATTGTTAACTACAGCCATGAAAACAATCAATTTAAACTGGAACTCCTTACTACATTCTGCGTGTGTATCACTATTTAATTTAGATTTTAATTTAACCACAAGAACCACACTCATTGATCATGTAGTCACCAAATCCAATAATAATTGTTGATTGCATATTATATTATATTGAAGGACCTTAACAATACATTGAATTATACTGACTTACTGACTGTGAAAAATAATGCATTTGATCTCTAATTGTCGTTAAATATTATGAAAAGTTTTAAATTGAGAAACAATAGATGATAGATTTACCGTTAACTGTCAGTGTGTGTGCCTTCTTCCCAATGTATATGATTTTAACACAACATTACATTTAAGTGCAATCGCTAACATGCAGCAGCAGCTTCAGAGTTCTAAGAAATTTGTCTTAACAGTAAAAATCAAAGACAACAAGTGCTGACGATAAAGATTTTAAAGTGGGTCTTCCTTAACAATCCAATTGAAATTTGCCACGAGGACACGTCAATGTTGCGTTTACAGAACAGCTCATCACAAAATCGTTTGGTTTGCGTCCTCGCGGCAATAATATGACATCCACACTCAATACATGAATAATTCAAATATGAATTACAAAGTAAGTTGCACGATGCCCCGATCGATCTCCTACATAAATAACAACAGCGTAGCATTTCTATGAAGAAGTCTGTGTACTGTGTATGCAGTAATGTAGTATGTAGGAGATTTCCCTTGCATATATATGTCAGGATACTCAATTCGCTTTGTTCACCTATGAACAAGACGGAACAGAGTTAATCTATAGGAGTGCGTAAGTCCTTTTTCAAAATAAATTATTACAAAAATAGTTTCAAATCTTTATAGGTATCGACCATGAGGCGTACCGTTACTATGTCATATTATGTGGTAAATGTGACAAAGTCACTTCATGAAATAGAGAACATCCTGTGTCGTCTAGGCAAACTAAATTCATATAAGCAGAAAACATTCGAAAAACAAATAATCTTCGATTCGAATCCTTCACGCTTTAAACAAGAGAATTTTCTCTCCTGCAGTTCCGTGATTTTTTCTCAATCTCAACATTTCTCAATAAAAATAAGGACGATTTCCTGTTGAAAACAAGTTTAAAAATAATACATTGTTCAGTATTACAATTTTGCAAGCATGACAAGCGAAAACTTCAATTTAGAGGGCGAATTTTTTGCAAACGGAACGATCCCCGTGAAAAAATATCAATCTAAGACATCATCATTGAATGTGTATTTTGTTGATATCGACTCGGAAGTAATAAATGGCTACTTTTGTTTTGGTAAAAATATTTTTTGAAGGACTCATAATTTATATTGATGAAGCAGATTTACAAAATTGTGCCGGGTATTTTGTTTTACATCCTAAAATAATGGTAAATAGGTGTGGATGAACCGGAAGCATGTGGCGTGGAAACGTTGTTGTGGCAATTGGACTCATCCGGAGGACTACTTCCTCGACCTCTTCGAGGTACTGCATTAAAATCATTATATATTATGTATGAATCCATTAAAAGTTTTTATATAGACGATGGATTATCTTTTGAAAAGGTGATATGTTGAAGGCTGCATGGCAATTCCATGGAGCAGAAAATCCTTTGGCCGACAGAGATCAATCATGCTTCGTTCTGTGTTCGTTGGGCGAAGCAGCTTTCACTGGGACTTTCTCCTGTGGTCTCTTTCTCTTGCAAAACTTAGAGGTATAACATACAATCACGAAAACGTCACGTGTTATGATTACATAAACATTTTTCATAATCGCATTGGTAAATTTTCCACTACACTTTACCTAATGATGTTTGCTTAGGCTGTGTTCGAATTACATGGTATCGAGTCACCATATTATCTTAAAACCAAAGCTGGTTTGACAGGACCAGGAGATACCGAAGGAAACATAGGAGAAAAAGGAGAAGGTAATGACAACTGAACTATTTTGTTCCGGTAGATTGGTCCATCATGGACCTCGTATTCGTTTTTGGGAGCCGCTATGAATTTCAAATTCTGTTTCCATTGGAAAGGAAAGTAAAAAGAATGCATTGATTATAATGTTTTAGGAAATGAAGTGAAAGAGGATGAAGAACAGGACGAAGAACTGGAAGTGGAACCGTCGCTTGAGAAACAAGAATTTTATTGTTTGAGCGAAGCAGGAGAAGGTGCCATGGCGTGGGAAGGAACAATCCAGTCATTATTTCCCAAGTCTAGGGCTTTCTGGAACCGTCTTCTTTTTGATGGAAAAAATCGTCTTGGAACACAGGTAATGAATAATTTTACTGATTGTGTAGCATACCTAAGAAAAGTTTTGAATAGTAACTATTGGCAAATTCTGAAAACTATTTGTACAATGCAGATGAGAAAGTGCTATGACAAACTCTATCGGCCGGAAAACCTAACCGTAATTATATGCGGACGAGTTGAAGGCAAAGAACAGATTTTGGACTCTCTTTATGATTACGAAAACGAATACAAGGAAACGGTGCGTTTTACAGATATATACCTAGGTATATTTAATTTTACCTGCCGTACTAAATTGTTTTCAAAACTTTATCATATAGCACCCATGGGCTCCACAATATGTTCGTCCATGGAGTAATATTTCCCAAATGGCCTATCCAGAGTCGGGATCTATAAAGGATGTACGTTACATCCCACGAAACTTGTTTCGAGAACCTATTGGTACCGTGTGTCTTGGTTGGAGAGGTATGTATTTATTATATAACAGAACTATTCACGGATGTAATTGTATAGAGTTTACCTTGCTATAATGTTGAAGTTATGGATTAATTGTTGTTATCTCCATTAGGTTGTCCAGCTTCAGACGTGGAAACGTACGCATACTTTTTCAATACGTCTTCAACAGTTTTGTCTGACTTACTATGAATATCTATGAATTCATTTTCCATTTGTATGCATTTTGTAGAGCGTGTGCTTTGAAAGTCCTTACTGCTCATATCGCTGTTGGACCCCTGTGGGATAAACTTGTGATCGCTGGCAATGCTCACCGAATCTCATGGTGTCAGTTGGAATACCCGGAGACATGTTCACTTTTGACAATACACGGTATTCCGAGTGATGATGCTGCTGATAACGCCGTGAAGACAACTTTTGAGACACTGACAGACTTGGCTTCCGGTGAAACCAACGGGAGTCTGGATCTAGATAAAATACGGTGTATGGCAGATCGTGTAGGATGGCACTACATCCGCGAAATCGAGTCCGATACTTTTATGATTCTTGCCTCCTCCATTTCAAAAGCTGAAATGTATGGAAAAGGTGTCAAAGAACAGATTCACTTGAGACTTAATCCAAGAAAAATCTTCGATGAGCTCATGAAAAAGCCTTTGGAATATTGGTGCCAGCTTTTGCAAAAATATTTCAAGGAGTCATGTACACATGGAACTCGAGTTCTTCCAAAAGTAATTTTTAAAAACTAAGCTTTCCATTTTTTGTGATATTTAATGCAAACAATTTAAAAAAATTGCAGTCTTACACCGACTGGCTTGAAACCATTAACAGCGAGAAGAAGTCGGAGGAGAAAGGAAAAACTGAAACACCTGGAGAAATGAGTTATGTCGCAACTTCACGACGGGCGGCATCTCGCCCACGAATGAAGAGTAACAATTCTGTCGGTCAGGAGGCCAGTGTAGCCGTTGAAGATTTCGCCTCGACCGATGGTCGAAAAGAAAGCAATCAGGATGCGGTGAGAGAGGAGAGACTGGAAGAAGATTTAAAAAACAATCTATTTCCATTTGGAAATCATGTAAGACTTCTTTAATCTTAGTTATGCCACTTTTACTGATTCATATGCATCTTCTTGCGGGTGAGTATTTATTTGATCAATTGTTTGTGTTTTATTAATAGGAAGAAGAGGTTGCTGGATTCGAGAGTCGATTGCAAATAACGAAGGATTTCTTAGATGCTATGACAGAATCAAAAATACTACACTATGATATTTCTAGTTACGAGTCTGGAGGGAGCACTCAGCATCCTTTGTTCAATTTGAATGAAATGCCTTTCTTCACATATTTGGAAGAGGTGGACTCGGCATTCGTTTATGTATGTTGTACTATATCTTTCTCTTATTTAAATAATACTATTTTGTAACAATAGCATACCGCGAACATAACCATTTATTTGTATGCTGTATAGCTGACATTTGTGATAGACACAACACATTTGGATGACAACCTTCGCAGTGCCATTGCTCCTGTAACTGCTGCAATAGGGGGCATGCTTTGTCCACGACCTCCAGGTCTGGACACGGACTCTGAGATCAAAGAACCAAACGAGTTCAATCCCCCCAAGAACATTATCGATTCTCAAGTTTCTCTTGGGCTCAACGGGGAAATGATGCAGAGCTTATTTGTGACACTGATAGTCAACCGGGACAAGTACAATTGGGCAATTGGAATGCTGAAATTTCTCATGTACGATGCAAATTTCAATGAGACTTATTTGCGATTTGTGACCACCGAAGCGGCCCGTGGATTATCGTCCAACTACAAAATGCAAACTGCTCAAAACCCGAACTATGCGTCATTCGACTCCGGCGAATTAAATTTGCATGGGCTTGTCAAGAATATATATGGCAGTGGTATTTGTGATAGATTCTTAATACACTTTTCCTTCTGCTTCCGATTATCATTTCACATGCTTTTAATTATTTTTTCTGTATAGAATCGAATGCTCGACTCTTTGTGGGACGACGCCGCCTTGATTTGCTGATGGATTACATTACTGATTTGGAAATAAATCCAACCGGGGCAGTTGCCAAAGCTAATGATGCTTGGAGAACTCTCGTGAATTCCAACAAAATTATTCTACAAATTGCTGGAAATATTTCCGAGTTAGCCAACTCACAACATGATTTAGTGGGTCCGTGGAAATCGACTTTTGTCGACGTTGAAAAATCTTTGCAACTGTCGTAAGCACAATAAGTATATTTGTCATATTCGAATAACTTCAAAAAAAACATTATTTACCATTTCGGCTCCTTGTTTCACAGTGAAGCCAGGCCGACATTAGAAAATTGTGTGATGGGACAGCCTGGAAAAAAAGGTGTCTTGTTGCAAATCAACGATGGTCGCCCTCCATGTCTTAGTTTGGCTATTCCTATTGACCCATGCAGCAATGACTTTCCAAAATTGTGTGTAGCAGCTCAATTGATTTCAATGGTTCGTTATTTGTAGAAAACTATTCTTACACCGATTGCAGTTAGCTTTTTTAAACAACATAATAGTAGTGGCTGCATTACTTTGTTTAGGCTCAAAAATGGGTTTGGTGTATTTTTGATGAGCCAGACAGTACCCAACCTGTTGTTAGAATGCCCTGTGCTTACGCGAATTTGATAACTCTAAACTTGGAATCTCGAGATTTAATTGGAGCTCTGGAAGTCATGAAGCGTATAATTAACGTAAGTTTAAGAATGACATAATTCAAAGTTAAAACAGTAGCGCTTCAATTTTGTTGCTAATAATTTACACGTTTAGGAGGACTGGCAGTGGCTGGGAGGATTACTAATTGCTACTAAGCTTATGGTTGTCAATGATCCGGTAGCCACAGATCAGGGGCCACAAGGGACAATAGTCTCAGCCTTGCTGTCCCATCTAAGTGGACAACAGTTGATTGTGAGACGGTGAGTTTAGTATACGAACACCGCGAGAGTCCATTTTGCATGGTCAATGATTTCAGTTGACTTTCATTGTAATTTTTCTCATTTCCAGCGATTTGCTTCAAGATAGCATGAAAGTGACCGTAGAGGATATCAAGTACGTCATAAAGGAGTACTTGGTAAAACTGTTTGATCCATCTTCCTCGTGGTACTCACTCATTGTGGACGACAAAGACAAAGAGTCAGTGTTGGGACGCTTAGAAAAAAGCGGCTATGAATTCGAAAGCCAAACTTTGGTGGGTTTGTGCACCTCCCTCTAAACCATTGTAATCAACCATGAACAATAAGTCTGCTACTTTAATGAACCACGAAGACTTGATTAGTCAATGTTATACAAAACAGAATATTGTGATTTTTAATGTGTATACTAACGATCAACCTGTATGTATTCCAAAAATAATGTAATGATGAATTCATGTATTTATGCATGTACATCAACACTTGTAAACCTATTTACTACTTAACTTTTGTAGTAACTTCGTGCGAATATGCAAATAAGGAAATTCGATTTTCCATTTTTGAAGGAAGAAATTAAAATGTTGCAATTTTCATTGAGTTGGTTTACTTCTTTCATAATACGTCATTGTTATTCATGGTATGTTTAAAAAAATAGACAGATATACGATTTTACACTTTACAAGTGTACCTCGGCTGCCTACATTGATATCGGATTAGTCAAAGGATATCACTAAAAGACTAGTACTTTGCATATAATTTCGTTTCATCTTCATAAGTTACGTTAAGTACCTGCTTAATGCCTAAAGATAGCTCTCGATTGCCCGCGGAAATTGTCCGTGTCTTCATCCAAAAAACAACGTGTCTTATACTTGATCCGGGATCCTTACAAGGTGAAATCTAAAGTAATTTGTGGTTTATTGGGTGTAATAAACCGATATACATTACTTGCTTTCTCAACTGAACGGCGTTAAAGTACATGGGAGAAAGTTGAACAAACCAACCTGAGTTTATAAGGTAAGATTATTCCCAAAAAGTTTCTTCTGCAAACTGCATTAGATAGGGCAAATATAAAAGTTATGGGCATTTACGGCATAGTACCTAATTTGTAAATGTGATACAAATACAAATTGTTGAACCATTAATCATAAGTAAAATAAAGCCTAAGTAGAGATGTGCTATGCACGTATGTATGTCAGTCCCAGATACCTTATAAAGGCGAAAACTATTTAATTGTACATACATTGCACAACTAAAGTCCACTTCGCTCTTTACCACCACTTTTTTTGTAACTTTTCATTAATCATGCTTAATCAGCAAGTAGTAGTAAATAGATGCAAATTATGCACAAAAGGTGTTCACAAGTTCACAACAGTTTACATGTAAGTAAAACTTGCCGATTTTTTCAGCTAACAGCTAAAAACTTGTCAATTTTCAGAAGGACTCAGTTAGAGGGGTTTGAGTTTGATTAAACTATGGTCAGGTTATTCCGAAATTTTGTACTACATCTTGAAAAAAAGCGCCACATGCAAAAGATTTTGGCGTTTTGGAAAAATCGAATTATATCAAGTGCGTAGCTAAATTTCGACGTGAACCCATAACCTGTATCTGCGCCTATTCGTCCATAGCTTCTAAAGTGAACAAGTTATGCCACCCAGTAGGGCAAGACGAATAGTCTTTAAAAATTTCCTGAGTAGGATGGTCTTGTAAAATTAAAACACGTACAATAAAATTAAAATACTTACATTCCTACTTGTTAGTAGGAGCAGTGGATTGAACCTATTCCAGGAAGTCACAGTCACAATCAATTCACACATTAACCCCGAGAAGAGAAAGTATCCTAGTCAATTGAGCTCTCAGCTCCCTTTGTCTCAGTATGTTAAATGCATACTGGGGATTCTTTCTCAACTTTCCCTCAACGAAAAAATATTTGATGTATTTTCACCTAGAAATACATATTTTTAAGCCTACGTGAGCAAATTTCTTGTAGACTAAGATTAAAAATTTTGTCAGGAATCGAGCATGTGTGTTTCGCTTGCCAGGTGCCAGATTATGTTACTCCTCCCACCATGTGCCTTTAACTCGCCGTATATATATTACTGTATGACATTTTAATCTTTTCCTAATCACAGTTGCTAAATTTTGTCGAAGCAGCGTTCTCTCCAACTGCCAATACATAGAGACAGATGGAATTCTGTACATTGACAAATATATGGTAACTGTGATTTTTTCAGGCAGGCTTAAAAATTTGCATTTGTAACCAAATTCTTGAGTATAAAATTTTTGGGGTATTTCAAATTATTGTACTTCCACCTACAACGACGAGTGTGATCCCAGATAATTTTGACAATGTAATGGCTATTCGACAAACAATGTTTTTAGCAACGTTACACAAGAATTAATTGGGTTCCAATTACCTAGACTTATTTTGAAACAAGATGCATCTGTGAATACCCTGAAGCGCACTGAAGCCATATTCTGTGAACATATTCGGATTTGAAAATGGAAAACAGATTACTAACAGATACGAAAACATTACAGGAACCTTTATGTGTGTGGGACTGTTATATGTATGTATATGTGTATATATGTACACAGTATGCACATCCAAACTGTTGGGCATCGTGATACAAACATTGAATTATATTAAACATAGCTCATTCCATCAGAATGAAGGTATGTACAATGTACAAAGTATGTGTCAATGGCAGCATGCTCGTATGCTGGGGCGTGGCCGTGATGCAAGTAGTGTTGCGGGCTCGGTTTTTTTAAGTGTGTATAAATTACAAAGATATTTAGTTGGAGAAATGATTACTACATAGCTGTCATTTTTCAAACAAGTTAGAGTGGGTAGATTCTAAATTCAGCTTGTAAATAAGCCTACCACTCAATAATCGACAATGAAATCTAATCGATATTTAATGAAACTTATGTCATAATTAGCTATGTATTTATGCATATTTCTGTATCCTGGTTATTGGAAAAAAGTATGACTTCACATAAAGTTGGAACTATTTGTACTATACGTTATACTACAATCTGTCCTCTTAACATGGCACAAATAACCCCGACCCCAAACACGCCAAAAACGGGTTCGGGGTTTGAAGTAAAAAAACTGGGGTTTTAACAACCTGGTTGCACAGAGCATAATTTTTCAAGTTTTAACAGCAAATATCAAGATTTTTGAAAAAATTGTCCCTTGTTTTTTTTCTTTATTGACCTTCAAATTCTAATTACTCCACTGTTCGTATGCAAAATAGTCCCTTCGCTTTAAATAGGGGAAGAAGAATCTTTTGATACAAACACAGACACAAATCCTTAGCACTTGTGTCTTCAAACTTAGCAGTCTTACATAAGATGTACCGCCGTATAGGCTTACAATAAATATATCTGTGTCTCAAGGTCAAGGTAAACCCGTTATTAAATTCATTTAACGTGTTCTTAAATGTTTCTATATATACAACGTAATATTACACAACTTGAAATGAAAGGGTAATGTGCAGAAAGTCGCATGATTAAAGGAATTAAATTGGCATGCGGGTCAAATAAGAATGATTGGTTATTTCAATATGGAAGACTATGTAACGTACTCTGATTTCTTTAAATACATACATACGAGATTGAGAATACTGTTACAATTGCATGGATGGAAGTTTTATCAGTAGTAATACCTTGAATGCATAAGTCGTTGTAGTAATAGTTAATGTGGGCAAAAGATCCATTTAAATGAGTAATTCTATTTCAAAAGACACATTTCCTTTCATTATTGCTTTGCCCTCACTGCTGTTTCAACATCACTTCTCATGTGATACGATTCGACGTTGTTACACAAGCTGAACTTAAAAAAAGTGTCAGTGCAGCAGTGTTTTCCAATTTTGTATATTAACTAATAATCTCAAACATTACATTATTCCTTCTTTTTGTAGATATTTTTCTTCAAATTCTATAAATTCATTAAAGAATCATGGCTGCAAACGATTCCGTCCTGGATAAATTTCCAGGGGAAAATGAAGCAAAAGTAAATACTTTGTATAAAGAATTCTCTGGATACCGCTCACCCTTATCGACTAGATATGCGTCCGAAGAGATGTTGTATAATTTCAGTGACTTGAAAAAGTTTTCAACATGGAGAAAGCTATGGTACATATTGGCGAAAGCAGAAAAGGTAAGCATTTATTAAAATATTAAAACTCAAAAATTAGTACATGTCGTATTAGTTAATAATACACCAAGTTGTCTTGCAACTTTTACCTGCTTTCACTGTCAGGACTAGGACTACATATATACTAGGTGGGAATTTTCGTTGCACATCACATCCATCCCATCACAGTGATGGGCCAACCATCGCCATCCCATCAGAGCAAATTATAACCCTCAAAATTTTAAAGTTTATTTAAAAAACAAAAGTGCAAAATGTCGATTTTCACGTATAATATTTAGTACAGGCAGCGACACGTTGATGTGACTGATTTGGACGATTTACGAGGAGGAGTAACACGCCATTTGAAAGGAAATTTGATCATTTCGATATTTCAAATATTGATATTCATTAGTGTTTTGTTTTTCCAAATAATGGGCAAATAAAGGTATATAACACTGATGGGCTAACCATCGCCACCCATCAGGTCCGCATCGACATTCTATTACAACTCACAACCCATCACAATGAAGCGCTCACCATCACCATCATCCCATCATAGCCAATCATGGCGATGTGCTCCCCATTCCATCTTGCCCTTCAAATCAATTGCTGTTGATGGGGTGGGATGTTGGTGTGATGAAATGGTGGGATGGCCCCACCTACACCTACACTCCTCTATTATTCTCCAACCAATGGGATGAAAAATTCGATATGCTGCAATAGACGACTACCTCACTTCCTATATAATATAATTTCCATTAAAGAATTAATTCTGCCTTTACCTCAATATCATCCTACCCGGGATTTTAATGAAATTTGTCTCATTCTATGCAGAATTAAATTACCTACAAAGGTTTTTCACTAATTTGGTGTAACTACAGTAGGTACCAATAAAATTCTGATAAACTATTATTCATGCATATATAGTACCTATATACCTATATTATAGGTACTAGCCGGACTTGTATGTCCTAGGAAACATGCACTTCCCTTTCGAAATAGTACTTCGATGTTAACTGATTTTGTGGTTTGCTTTTAGAATTTTCACTGTTTCCATTTGTATAACGTATTCGATAGCTTGATAGACATCTTGATATATGATAGATAGATAGACAGACAGACAGACAGATAGCGCCAGATCCATAGACGTAATACGTAAATATACATGTAGATACTACTATGTATAGGTACTTAGATCGTGCATGACATGGATTTTGCTCCCTCTGGTTATGCCACCAATCTTAAATGTGAAATCTTATAATTTTAGAGTCTTGGGATCAACGTAACCGATGCCCAACTTGAAGAAATGAAGATTAACATATTTAACATAGATTTTGCGGGAGCGGCTGCAGAGGAAAAGATTGTGAGACACGACGTTATGGCTCACGTTCATACGTTTGGAAGTTGCTGTCCCGTGGCAGCCCCCATTATCCACCTCGGCGCTACTTCTTGCTTTGTTGGTGATAACACAGTACGTATATATATATAGCAGAAATACTTCACGATTTCTTCATTTTACAATCAAAGTTTATTTCATCATGCACTATTTTTAAAACCTTTTTAGGATTTAATTATCATACGAGATGGGTTGAAGGTTTTACTTCCAAAAATGGCACGTTGTATTGATCGCTTGTCCAAATTTGCACGCTCTTATAAAGATCTTCCAACATTGGGTTTCACTCACTTACAGTAAGCAAAAATAATTAAGATTGAAGACTTAAACTTCAACACTTGTACACTTAAATCAACAAATGTATGATGTGGTATTACGAATCGCAACTTTTTTTAAATAAAGACCGGCTCAGTTAACGACTGTCGGAAAACGAGCTTGCCTTTGGGTTCAAGATCTCATGTTTGATGAGAGAAACGTATCCCGCGTATTGACTGATTTACGATTCAGGGGAGTTAAAGGGACCACGGGAACCCAAGCATCATTTCTTCAACTTTTTGATGGTAAGCTTTTATGATGTATTTGATGATATCGCACTGTCGTAGGTGCACGTCACGCCCCCCGCCCACACCACCGGTTGGCGGTGGGCTGGTGGTCGGTGGGATTTGTTTTGTGCTTCTATACGTACTTTTCAAAAAATAGTTATTGTTTTTTAGAACGGTAATTTGAATTTTCTACGTAATCAATTGCAGGGAAGCATGAACCCGTTAAACGACTGGATGAGCTTGTGACGGCTGCATGTGGATTCGAGAAATCATATCCAGTAACTGGTCAAACCTACAGCAGAAGAGTTGATGTGGATGTCCTTAATTCTTTGTCTGCATTGGGTGCTTCTGTACATAAAGTATGTAGGTTATTGTTAACTATTTGAAATTACTTAAACATTAATTCTTAAAGTTATCCTTGTTTATTACTAATGTTGCTGAAAATTTAAAAAGTTAATTCGAGTATGTAATGGTTTAATTGTAGATATGCACAGATATTCGTCTTTTAGCTAATATGAAGGAACTGGAAGAGCCCTTTGAAAAAACTCAAATTGGGTCATCGGCTATGGCGTATAAAAGGAATCCTATGCGAAGTGAACGGGTAATCCAACCGTTTGTCTCTAATATTGTATTTATATTAAATTAAACATGTACTGTATTTAAAGCTATTTAACGTGTAGGTGTGCTCATTATCGCGTCATTTGATGGCATTGGTTGGCAATGCTCTTGCAACTGCTTCTGTGCAATGGTTAGAGAGGACGCTGGATGATTCAGCTAACAGGAGAATTACTTTGTCCGAAGCTTTTCTTACTGCGGATGCCATTTTAGAAACTCTTCAGAATGTCTTTGAAGGTCTTGTTGTGTATCCAAAAATCATAAACAAGCACATTATGAGCGAGCTTCCATTTATGGCAACTGAAAATATCATAATGGCTATGGTTAAAAAGGGTGGTGATAGGCAGGTATACAATTCTCAGTGTTTTAGTATTTCAGACAGCCGAAGCAACAATGAAACATGTTTAAATCGTTAACTGCATCTATCCATAGATATGTCATGAAGAGATACGAGTTTTATCTCATCAAGCAGCTAAGGTGGTAAAGGAAGAAGGGGGAGAGAACGATTTGGTGAGTCGTGTAAAAAAAGCGGAATATTTCCAACCAATTTGGAATGACCTTGATGCACTTTTGGATCCCAGGACTTTTGTTGGACGAGCTCCGGAACAGGTGAGAACAAAAATATTTTGATACCCATCCTTTGTGTTTTCTTAAACTGATTGTAGGTATAATTATTAAATGTTTTATTACTTTTATTTTCCTCGTTTCCCAAATACATTTTGGAAATGTAATGAACAAAATGTTTATCGTGTTTAAAGGTTGACGAGTTCCTTAAAGATGAAGTGGACCCTTTGCTGGCTTCCTACAAAGGACAGTTGGAAGGAAACGTTGTGCTGAAAATTTAAAATGAAGAAATCAGGTTTTCATGGAAAACCAATGTCGATCTGATGCGTTAAATGGTGTATTGAACATAAACTAAGCACCTATGTATTTATATTATTCTTTAATAAATAAATATTTTTGCGTGTGATAATTTGTCACAACCTAATCACTGCAATTTATGTATTTAAACGTTTTAATATTATGAGTCCCATCGTACTTAGAATTAAATAGTCTTACAAATTGGTTTATTAAACCAATTAAATGCAAATTATCAAGTCAACCAATCGTTTCTAGACGTTTTTGGGATCCATGAATAGAATAAATCACAAATTGCGTAAATGTAATTTACTCATTTCAGTTACATAATTTTTACAATACATTTTTCTAATATGTATATCCTCCTTGTTATTTCACATTTTGAAACCACTGTATATGAATCTCAAAGTTAGCATCACCATCATCTTCAACCAAAACCGTTCCGCAGCTTCTAACTTTATGCGTGCGTGATGAATGCGCGCGTGCTGCTAAATTTACGAATCTTTCTGGGTTCATTTTACATAGGTTAGGTTACTACCTTTGTATTATTTCGACTAATTGTATAATAGATGTAGATTGTCTGATTGTATTCGTCATCACGAATCGAATCGGAATAGATACTTCTTATTGCTGTGCTCACTGTTCAGATTCACCCAACCGCGAAGAAAGCGATAACAAATATAAAGGATAGAGTTAGTGGGCCCGGCCCAGTGACAGTGTCTAGTAATTAGAAGCTGAAAATATTGTGTCCATTCATCCATCTCCGTATTACATATTATTTTGCAATTGCAACGCAACGTTAATTATGTCTTTCACATCTAAACGCATTTGTGAAGAAGAAATCTCTTCGGTATTGGATGAAATGTGCAATTTAAATTTAGGCAACGAACGTCGTCGAATAAAACGAAAAGGTAATGAATGACATAACAAATGTTATAACCAATTCGACCAAGAAATTAGGCAATATATTATTAATAAGCGATTAGACTGATTAACCTAAGTAATTACAATATACCAAAATCTAATGTTCTCATTTAT
>JABASC010000479.1:0-39434 GCA_019776185.1 Plutomurus gul
CTGCTACTCTGCTGAAAGTATAATTATGTGGAAATGTACCTGTGTATGTAATTAAACAAGTATTTGTAGAATTACTGAAGCAGGCAGGTCAGCTAGAAAAATTAAAGTAGTTGTCTTACTAATTTTCCTGGAGAGCTTGTTGTTAGTGACTTTGGATTTTTTGCAACGTTGCATTTATTATTCTCTAGACAGACCGTCCAAATAATCCGAGATTCTGATGAGTAAGTGAGCAAACACCAGTTTTCTTTAGGAAAATTCCTAAAAGTCAGAATCTCGTATGAATTTTCTTTCGTTTTTACTTAAGGTGAGTATTACATATGGTTTTATACGGTCTGAGTGATGGCCCAGTGAGGTGCAAGTCACTTATGATGTTGTGGAAGCATCAGATAGTATTTTCCAAAACGCTCCGCTGCTCTTGTGTGCTTAAAAAATGAATGAATGAATGAATTAAAAGCTCTTGTTGTAAATAATTAGTCGGGGGAAGCTAAGTAAAGGAAAGTTTGCAAAGTATCTCAACTCAATCCAAGATTCAGCCGAGTTAGTGGAGATCCAGGAGAAAAAAGAAGAGCACGGACTACTAGCAGGACAGAGATTACTTCTTCCATATAAGATTTGTGTATATATAGTATATATCCCTTCACTGTATAATATGTAGTGTGTGCAATATTGTGCAGAGCAATCTAAGCGACGCACATCATCCAGCCAGTCAAAACGCAGTTCCAACTTGAGTCAACAAAACGCTAACTAACTGACGAGAAACTGTAAACTACATAATAAGGCACGAGACACACTCGTGTGTATTATAAGTACCTTCAGAGATAGAGAAGAGAGTGAGAGAGGAGGAGAAACGAAACGAAGGGGAGAAATAAATAGACAAGAAGATGAAACGTGTTTCTTATTATTGCTTCACGAGAGAGAGAGAGAGAGAGTAGAGAAAGACTGACTTCTGGTAGTAAATAGTAGAACAATAAGTAGATGTGTACGGGAGCCTTTAGTAGTAAACAGATGCAAATATAAGTACTACGACTACAGAGATAGAAAGAGAGAGAGAGAGAGAGGAAAGCAAAGGCGTGAAGAGAAGAAATAGGAGCCATACATAGTCTGTGCCTGTGTAGTGTATTCTATAAACAGACGTGGTTGCATGTAAAACTTGTGAGTTGGCAAGTGCAAGTAAAAAATGGGCACCTGTTAAGCCATTTCCCTACTCATTTCTTGACTTCGTAAATTTGAGCTGAGCAACTTCGTCCCTGTTACTCACAACAACTTCTATGTATTGTGGTAGCAGACGGTTCGACTGCAAAAAGCAAGCAGATGGATACAAAGTACAGAAAAACACAACTACTTTCGGTCATGTTGGTTTCGTGGCTTTATCAAAGTAGTAGCAGCAGCAGCAGTCTGCACAATACAAATGTATGGAAAATATAGGCACACTTTTGTAGAAGAGTTGAATTGAGTTGAGTTGGAAGAGGAAGGATAAGGAAACAGAGAAATGGAGAGATAACGGTATAGACACCGAACCAGAGAGAAACAGAGTGGAGGTTATAGAGGAGTTGAGATAAAGCTCTTGCTTTTCCAACCCTGTTGATATTTATGACTGGGATTACGATCTCTACAGGAGCGCATTATTTTGCAAGCATAAGAAATGCTATTTACTTACTCTGTTGGCTTTCCAGCACGGGAAAGACCTATTATAGCATTATAACAACAATAAGCAAGTAGAAACAATTTAGTTGCAGTTTTAGTGTGATGTCGTCTACTACTAGGTATTTTATATCCGGATGTGTTGAATATGGTATACTGTCCCGTGCTACTAACTATACTGCTATCTTTATACATTGGTGCATATTTACTATTAGATTACTTATTTGAGTCCGCCACTGTATTTCTTCCCTTTAAACACCAATAAGCAGAGAATGTGTAAGCAATTTGAATTTAGAATCCTTTTAAGTTCCACCAAATCGACTCTTATTGAATCTACGGGAGAGCAGCTTCTTAGAAGGCTGAAACGGTGTGAGCCAAAGTTACGGTGAATGATAGCAATGTGAAAACTCTGTTTGTACACAGAGATAATTCGTTTTGAGAATTGCTTACACTGATTATTGTAACTCAGTTGGGATGTCATTGAAATTGGAGTAATTTCTGCTAAGCACTATTCTTTCTAAGGAATTATTGTGCCTATTCTTTATCAAATTTATCCCAATCTTAAATGCTTCTTAGAACAACCGCAGACTTTGTAACCTTTTTCTAAGCAAACACGACTGATATCATTTTAAATATTATTGAAACAATATTGTTAAATATTTAAATAGATAAGTGGTCTGAGATAGTTGATTATATTGGCATATATGTAGATTTTCAGTTTTATGATTTCTTAAATAAATCTTTTTTTGGTTATATGTTATTTAAAGGAGGTAAGAAAGTTGGGCTAAATAAGCATTTTTTGTTACGGAGGATACATTTCTGCATTAAAAGTTATTCAAAACCATGTAAAATAATTATTAGTGTGTTAGATTTTTATTACTCAACTGAACAGATTACACAGTGCCTCAAAACCAGAGAATTATTGTCTGTGATTGTAGGGTGACGCGTAAATTGACAATGAAGATTCCATTTTCATTTATACAAGCAAATTAATGATGATAACACATTTGTAATTCAACAATAGAGTAATCGACAACAGAGTGGAGCTAACACGGTGGTTCATATTACATGGCACACTTGTTGGCCATAACAATATAATTTTCTCATATACATTAGTGATACATTTATAATGAGATTCCACGTTGCACACATTCCCCCACAATAATTATACCCATACCATAACACTAAAATTTATACGAAAGTTGTTTTCCTTATGAAATTGGAAGTATTTAGTACAAATTCCTTATTGTTATTTAGTAAAGCATAAAAATGCGTAAATTGAATAAAGCGTGACAATTAGTTATGATACAATGTCCACACATGCACAGCAAAACATTTATATCTTTTCATTTGATCTTTCCGTCAACGGAGCCCATTTAGTTAGTTGGTTGGCAGCAAGCATTAGAACAGAAGGCGAAGGCGTATTGAACAGCTCACTGTTCATTTATTTGTCTTCAGCTGCGATTCAACTTTCTACTCCCACTCTTTCTCTATCTGTTCGCCGAAACACTCAAATGAAGCGAAATGAATCGAAAGTCAAGCCACTACTAGGTACTTATATATCTCTAGTTCTCTGTGTATTAAGCAGTCCGAGTGAAGCGACTGAGGAGAATCAGTTAGCCGGTTGCAGAATGAATGAGTCAAAATGAAATGGAATGGCATGCAGTACAATACAAAGTAATGTGATGTAATGCAATAGCAATTTGCTCAATGTGCTGTTGACATTAGGAAGAATAATAATACAATACAATAGTCGTTTGATGAACCCCATAAATTCTGCTTCTTTGTTGATTCTATTTACTTCGGTTTACTTACCTACCTCATCTATTTATATTGTTTGCTCGAATTCACAGAGACATCACTCCCTGTCTATGTCTACCATCTAATGTTGCACAAAGATCGGCTACCCGAGGAAATTCTATACCCGATTTTCCTCTCCTACCACTGATTGAGAGTACACTACCTACACGTTCAATGTTCCTTCTTTTCTAGTCAATTCGTAGAGAACATTATGTACCGTGGTAAATCTTCTACATTTAGTCTACCTTCATCTCGTTGTGTTCAACCAGAAGTCAAAGGAAATTTATCCGCCAATAGATTAGCTGGCTTTTAATGGAATCGAAGAAAATAGGATTGAAGATTTTTAAATAACAAATAATCTTTACGTGCAATTACAAATGTATACTCAGGTGTCACCAAATATCCGTTAATTTATTTTTGTTATTTAATCGTAAATATATAAAATATGTACGGTTAATGGAATGGTAGCACAGATACTGTTGTACGATTTAGACATGACAGCAAAAATTTTAATTTATAAAATCGCCCTTATCATATTTCCTGTGCACTAAGTATTTTTTTACACACTCGCCATTTCCATAATATTTATAGAGTTCATCCTACTGGCATTATTCTGGAGAAGAAAGTGCATGAAATTGAATTGTTGGCGGACAGATTGCGATTGCTAAGTATAAACTGACGAGTAAAAGTACTGCTACAACACAGGATTATAAAGAGATGAAGATAAGTATATTGTGATGCAAAGTAAAGGATGGGGAGTTGTAAAGTAGCTGTAAGTATGAATGTATGCACCGCACTAGTAGTGCACCTACTGGCAGAGAGAAACGTCCTCCGCTCGCACCCAGACACAACACAACACAACACAACAGATAGTTAACATAACAAGAGAAGTTTAGAAAGAGAGAGCGAGAGGAGAGAGACAGAGTGAGATGAGAACAACAGAAGAGAAAAGAACAAGCGTCGAATGTATTCTCTCTCCACCAGCATTACCGTATATGTATGTACTTGTACCAGTAGACCAGTATAGTAAGTATATATAGTAAAGTATAGTATAAGTTTTAGTGGAGAAGAGTGTGGTGGTGGTGAAAATAGAGAGAATAGTAGCAGAATAAAGTATCTTTGTATTCGACTTATGTATGAATGTGTAGTGTAGTGTATAAACGGGATTGGGCCACTGATAACTATGTACGTGTACGTGGACCGAACCCGTCTACTAGAGTAGGTTGTGTGGAAGACTGGGGGAAACCTTGATAGATGACGGAAGAAAAAATCATTAAATATTTAATCATCAGTTCATCAAATAGTAAATCGGCTTTCAAAGATCTTGAATTATTCAATTCTCCATTACATTTAGGAGGAGAGGCAGCTTGGGTTTAGTTGAGATGACTTGGCTTGACTTCACTTGAGTTACATTAGTAGTTGGCTTTGCTCAGCCTTTCTTTCTTTAGATCAGTTTGCTTGTGTTGTGTTCGTCTCCTCTCACTGAACTGTATTAGCACTGCACTATATATACCCTATATCATTATGGATACCAACTGGTAAGTAGTATACGTGTCACACATATATACACATACACGGTGTGTACTGTTCTCATATACGAATACAAATAAGAAGGCAATGAATACAGTTTACTGTACACTGTGTTTGCTGTGTTACAGTGTAGTAGTACCAGTGCCATACCCGTCACTCACTATGTGCACTTCACATCAGCAACGGATTGACATTGGTATTTTAGATGTTCCTTTAGTAGTATTCTTTAGTTCTTCGTCTTCCCCTCAAACTCATTTCTTTTCTGCGTTCTCGGGTAGTTTAGCTGTGGTGCAGGAAAAATGCTTCTCATTCTCATCTTACTTTGCTTTGCCACCAAATTGCAATTGCACTTGAACCCATTGCATTTATGTGTGGATTTTTATCGAGGACTCTCTCCATTGATGCCCATGTACGACTCTGCAGGATTTTCTAGAAAAAATCTAATTGTTTGGCACAAGGTATAACCGTATTTATTTCATGTTAGCATTTCTAATTATTCACAGATGGTTACCAGTTGGATTGAGGTTCCGGGTGGTTTGGATTAGTCAGTGGGTAATGTAATAGTCGAGTTAGGCATGTCATGACATTAAAATCATGAGAATCTTGAAGAAAGACAAAAGGAAAGTTGCCTGAAGGTTGTCAGTAGTTAGACGGAGCCGACCCAGTCATACACATGAGCATACACGCAGAATGATGCCGGGTGTTCACATTTAATTCGATATTGTTTTGCATAATGTCTTTATGTTGCTCCATTGGACTCTACTATTATTCTACAATGTTGACTGAGAGAGAGAGAGAGAGAGAAGTACTATGTAGATATGACGTGGTAGTGGTAGTGGAACACTGACAAACAGCAGTTCCCCCTTAGTATTTATATAGTAATGCAATGTTGAGTTAGCTGAATGCCTTGAGGCAACTAAAGGACCGTGCATTTGAATTGCCTTTGTCATGTCAATTCATTTTCGTCCTACAGCATGTGATCTCATCTTCTGATCTGCTTATACATAGCTCAGCGCGTATGTGTATTCTCTTGCTGTATTTATTACCACTCTGTGCTTTCTACATGTTACCAGTAGTAGTATCTGTAAATAGTATTCCGTATATGGGGCTGTGTGTACGTGGAATTGCATTCCTATCCGTCTTCCGCTCTCTCTCACTCTCTTTTACCCAATTTGTGCATCTTTTTCCTTCCAATAATTTATTTATGGTGTGCAGCAGGCTTGAGTACACACATACATACAGGAGTAGCCAATATTTCTCTGTATGGTGAGATTCATTGTGTGTTTTCCAGTGTAGTTCAAAGGAGATGTGTAAAAAGTGTACGCTCGTAGTATGTACGTCTGGGTGCATGGTGTGTGTGTTGGGCTAGAAGAAGAATAGGAATTTTCCTAAAGGTTGGTGCGTATAGGTAACAGATATTATTATGGGGAAAGAAGGGGAGTACGTTGAATGCTGTATTGTAGTATGAAATGCAATTGAGTGTTTTTGCGCCCCTTTTCCCAATTTTTCGTGGAGGGACGCATTGTCAGTCAGTTCAGTTCTTTATGGCTCTTATGGAAAGTAAAGGCGATAATGAGATTGTCATTGCAAGGCAGATAAATATTGTTATCGCTTCATTTCCATGAAAACCTTCTCCTGTCTCTTGTACATTGTGTCGTCTAACACTTAATGACGACATGACATTTTTTCTCTATTGTTTCTTATGACCAAATTTAATTTTTACATCTGTTTTGATTGTGAAAAATGGTAATATCTGCTCTGTCCGTATTTATATTGACTTACGTCGTAGATACGAATTCACTGTATAAATAGGCATGAGTATAAAAATTGTGCCAAAATTTTAGGTGCGCTCTTTAGGCGAAAAAATGACTCCCACTTGGAAAAGTGGTGCAAAATGTGAAGTAGATGTAAATACATTGACACATGTCTAAAATAATCTGTCATGTTGGCCCAAGCAGTAATCTGTATTTATAAACCATGGAAATGACTTTGTTCATTTCGTCCCCATTCAACTCATATTTCATAGCTTCTTCCCACACCCATTTAGCATATTATCACTTCCTTACTACCTCACTTCACTCTTCACTCTTGTACTGTCCTCGTCTCCTGTGCATACCCAATAACCATACATGAAGACAAATCGTAAGGACTGCACAAATAGGCAAGTCACACATTTTCTCGAGTTGCCAATTTGAATTCTGCAAAAGTGCTGCTAAATGACATTATGTCTTACACATTCACGTAGATATTTAGTATGTGCTTCCATGTGTTAGAGATTTTATGCATTCTTATTTTTTGAAAGCAAAGATGTATGCAAAAATTGGATCAATCCATTTGTAAACATTTCACAATTACCAATGGACACATTCCTTACAATTTCCGCCTCATTTGTTTCACAACACAATCTTCTTATAGTTGGTTCCATGAATAGTTTGTAACTCTGTAGAAACAGGCCAAGTCAAATTAATTTTTAAATAGCCACCCACTGACAATGGGAGTGAATTCAGAGGAAAATGTCTATTTTTTATGATAATTCCTGTCATTGTATACTTTCAATTAAACTTGGAGTCACCTGTTCATCTGCTGTTACTAATTAAAAAAACAAAATAATAAGATTAAAGATTATTGGAAGACGTCTATGTAATAATATATTGTTAAAAATACATTCAATATTTCAATTATTAGTTAAATGCTTAATGGTAACATAAATATCTGCATTTCATTCTCCATTTAAACGTACACTGTGGCATTTTTTGTCATTTATTCTGTACAGCTCTAACTATGTCAACTCACTTACCTTGCCCTAACTTCTGTCTGCACCATATACAATGCACTAGCACCATATATAATGTATGTACACAAGAACAAAGAGGGATTGCAATGATTGCATCTCTATCCATATGGTCTCTGGTACATTTCAAGCGCAGTCAGTATTAAATAGTGTAGCCGGTGGAGTTGCACTGCAATTTTATCTTCAACTTGCACCAGCCAACACGGATACATCCCACAGTCCCACCTAAAATACATACTTCTACTATTGGTGCTATGTACAACAAGCACACACGTTGCATTCTCCTCTTTGCACACACTACAAAGTCCATTTATATATTTACATTTTATTACGGGCCGCAGCGAGTGAGTCCCTTCGCTTCTGTCAACCGAACTATAAGTAACCGGTCGGATACACAGACACACAGTGCCACTATACTAAAGCACATATCCCCGATACGAGTGAACAGAGCACTACCGTACGAATATAACTGATCTGGTAGGGTTTAAATTCCAATTTCTATCCTAGAGCTATTACAGCGGCTCCGAACACCCCATTCATTCCATTGGCAGTGTAATGAATCTACGAGGATATGTTTGCCTTGGCTTTGGATCTGATGTGGATCTGTCGGTCTTTTACTGCTTTAACTTTACCATTATACTATTATTATTAGTATTATACGTGTACTCTCACAATACTCTAAATAGTACATAGTACCAGTCAGTAGTTGGATAGGACAGGGCAGGACAGGACTTAGGACAACACATGACACAACGAACAGGACGGAACACATTCATTTCACTTTACGCAGCAATGTGTGTATATAGATAGTGCATGGTAGCTTATTGCTCAACTGAACAAGTGTACTATTCACTACTATGTGTATGAGAGTATCGTTCGTCCTGTCGTATCATATCATCTAATGTGTACTGTATTATTGCAGCACCGTCATCATGTCACGGCTCGGTGCATTCTTAAGAGTCAAACCAAACACATTCATTTATGACCGCACCAGCTTCTCCCTATTGTAAGTATCTGTATGTGTACTATGTACATATATATAAAGTACCTAGGTATGTACTATAGTGGAGAGTCAGTGAACAAAATCAAACCGCAGGTCAGACAATGCCCACTACATATGTACAGAGAGAGAGAGAGAGAGTGGTGGGTACATACAGAGGTGCAGTAGAGGAAAGATCACAGAGGAAAGTACATAAAGTAACAGACGAACAGTCAATAGTTTCCCAATCAATCTTTCAATCTCTCATTCAATGAATTGAATTAGATTCAGTGGTTTGCCTTGCCTTGCTTTCCTTTTGGCTCTGTGGATCATATGACACAATGAATGAAGAGTTGGGTGCTCTTTTGTTCTCCGTGCTGTGTTGTTAGCTCATATGGTGCTCCGCGGTTGGGTGCTTCCTCTCCTCTTGGTGTAAACAAACGGATTTTAATGGCATCCTTTTATATACATGTGCATATTTGTAAATGTGCACACTAAAGTGAAAAGCATGGTTACGTACTTATTAAAATAAGTACGTGACCGACCACTTGAAAATTTCCATCCACCTTTAGCGGTGAGTGGGATATGAGATTGAGTGTCCCATTGTAGAGTGCAGACTGGTGTACTCTCATTTTGTATTATTGACCCAGTGTCTGGTGCGTACTTTTCTCTATGTGAGATTTTGCTATGACGTGATTGATTAAACAATAAACAAGTGTTTTATTTTTCAATTGAATGAGAAACGCTGCTTTTCTGTATAGAATGTCGGACGGGAGCGGAATACTGAGATGTGATTGATTTTTTTTCTCTTTCAGATTCTTCCTCAAGTTTTTCCTCAAGTGCAATCAGAACTGCTTGAAGAATGCGGGCAACCCGAGAGATATGAGAAGGTTCCAGGTAAGTAAAAAAAGATGTTTTGAATTTTACTGTCTTGTGAGGTTAGCGGTGAAAAGTGTGTGGTGGTGTGATGTTTGGAAACCTGAAAGGTTGTATGGTGGGAATCTATAGTGTTACAGTAAAATAATGTCGCACTGTAATAGAATAGAATTTGTAGAGGAAAAGAATGAAGATTTCTGTCAAGTTTAGCATATTTAAATTACTTACGGCTGAAGTGTATGTACAGGCCGTAGCTCTTTGTATGCACTTCAAGTAGTGTTTTAGGTGTCCCTAATGGAGCTAATCTTTTTCATTCAACTTGACATTTTCGTAATCCAGGGATAAAAGAAAATCCGCTTGTGTTAAAATGTTACCCCACAAAATGTGGGGACATTACGGACGGGGGTGACTTGACGTCTGTAATCTATTAGTGTTGGCGTGCTCTTCCATTAAACCATTTGTAAGTGTTAGATGAGACTGCATGCGGCCAATGTAGATTTATTTTATAGCAAGTACATACAGAAGTTCGTGTGCAGAAATAATAATTTCGTTTTCATTTATGATGGGATTTATTATGCGACACGAGGAATATAAAACGTCAATTAAAATTATTTTAATTTTCGTAGAAGTATTTATTAAAAATATATACCAGATAATAATATAACTTGACAGAATTCTCGGAAAGAATTTTTGAATGTTATGCTTACTAACAACAATTGTTAATGTTAATACAGTTTACAGTGGGTATATTGTTTTGCGATGATCAATTACAGTTGAGTTGTGTTGAGAGTCCCAATTATTCTTCTTGATCCACGAACTAATCTGTGAAGGTCTGCAAGGAAAAAGAGTACGAGAGATCGGAGCAGAAGGCAGAGAGTTTGTCATCCTGGGAAAATTCCCTTGACGTGTGAAATTAAATAGTTTGTTTAACTTTCTTCACTTGTCGCTTCCTCTCCAGTACTTTGGTCGAGTGCACTCTGTGCTGTATATATGAATATTATGCACTAAGGTGGATAGTATATATATACAGTGTGTATAACATTGGGACTGAATAGAGAAGAGACAGAGTCAAGTGAAGTCATAACTAAGTAAGTCACAAGTGAATCCGTTTCTCTATCCCTTGGTGTCCCGCGCGCTGACAATTTTCCTTAGGGTAATAATTATACTCTTGGCGTGTCATGTCATACTCTCACTTCACTACTTACTTACTTATGGGCTCATGGTTTAGCGTAACCTCAGAAAATTCCAGCCTAGACAGGTAGTACAGCTTACAACACAATCACAAACTTTTCTCTCACTGTTTTCCTTCGCTGCGCCTTACTGCTGCTGTCGTCTCTTTTTCCCTTCAACTCTCTGACACTCTGCTTGTACACACAACATATACACTCTCACAGAGTCAGATGCACCTCTCTTTTATGTTCGTATTATTTTTGACACGACTTCTCTTGACTTACTTACTCGCACTGATAATACCTATTCTCCAAGGAGTCAAGAGTTTATAGTTTATGCTCTCTCTCTCTATCTCTGTTTGCCTTTGAAAGCGTTTAGCAACACCGTATAGGCATATACACAGCAGCATCACGGTTATTTTATCTCCCAGTGTTTAACTTCGATTGTTTCCCAAAACAAAACAATTGGTGGTTCTTATTTTCTGGTCTATTATTCCTTAAAACGAGCTAAACTTTCCAGAGGCTCATTCAGAGTTTTGTTCATGTGACTTGTGGAAATGAGTAAGAATATTTTCCAAACTAATAATGACGACACGAAGGAAAACACAAACAAACATAAACTAACGATGAAAGGAAGAAGGGAGATTATTATGCTTCTCTCTCTCTCTCTCTCTCTTCTCCCTGCAACAGTTTACGGCTTACCGTCGCACACCACTAGGTAGCAATATACATGTCCGGATGCGGAAGCTAAACAAAACAACTGCCGATACACAATACGGGTAATATATTATAATCTCCACACTTAACCGTTTACAAATGTTTTGCAGCTTATGGGAGTTGCTCTGCCTAAGTACATGTTGGGTGGTGGGCAGACAGTTTCTGTGCATACTTCACTTTATTAGGCAGAGACTGAGCCTTGCCTGGCTGTCAACATAATCTTGAAAAGCTAAATGTTTCCTAAGTGTCAGAGACAAGAGTAGGAAAGAGATACGGAGTGTAACTTTGTAATTTCTAAGAGAGCTACACTCACGGAAATGTCTCTTCACTTGCAACTTGCATAAAATGCACACAAGAAATCTCGTAGCCTTCTCGACTGGTACTCTGTGAAAAGTAGACATACACAGTTTTATATTCAGTTAGCACTCTCAGACTATATAATACAATGTGGGACCGGATGAAGGAAAATGAAAACAGACTGAGAGAGAGAGAGAGAGCGAAGGAAAAGGGAAGAAACTTTATATTGACTGCAGGTTGCTCTCCTGTGTGAACAGTGCAAGGGAAGGCTGCAGCAGCAGCACCTTAATGCAAATAGATTGTATGGCTTTCGTTATCGTTTGGTAATGTGATATGATTTTTGGTGTGGAGGAAACTCGTAAGGATACTCGTAAAGGAAGATTGTCCTTTTCAATGATACATTTCTGCTTAATTCGTCTCACATACAGAACATGGTATGTATGTAGTAATACAGATATAGTACCTATATGTAGTTTGTGTTTGTTTCTTATAGTAATGCCACGTTGGGCTTAATGGATGTTACATTGTTAGGAGTGTTGCACAAAGGCTGTTGTGTCTTTGGTTGTGCATTGAGAGTTGACGTACGAGTGTGAAAATTAGTTGTAATTCCATGAGCCATAACGATCTCAATTTAAAACATGTGGAAGGAAGTTTGTCGCTGAGACATTCCTTGAGAACACACAAGGGACTAATTCCCAGCGGTCGCGTCCGCCACAATTCGGCCACAAGTCTAAGTACTCAACACTTGACGCTTTCGTTTCAACCAAAGCAACACTTTGTGCACAATGCTCTCTCTCTCTCTATGTCTCACTCTCTATGTGCAGTCAGGCTTGCCACTAAGTCAACTAAATGTCTTACTATCTGTTTATCTGTACTCAGCTCAAGTACTAAGCTCTTCTTCTTGCAATTAGCTACCTCCACAAACACCGGAAAGAAAAGCAATCTGTAAATCACTTGCATTTATAATGCACTCGAACGGTAAACGAAACGGCCTGAAAAGATAGCGTATAAATACTTTGTTGCAATTGTATGCGACAGTAGTACCGTGTAGTTTTTAGTATTATAAGAATGCATTGCTTCTTTTACTACTATTTTTTGCAATGACAACGACAAATAAGTAATTGTGCCAAAATAATATTTATGTAATACAAGTAAATACATTCAGGTAACTAAGGGTAAGGTTGAGGTAATTAAAATTCGACAGTTGTGGTGTAGGATTTGGATACATATGACGCCCCCTTACATAAGGCATTATGTGGCTTTCAGTGGATTACAGTTGCTCACAGCTAATCTGAGAGCAGGAGGGGCTGGAAATATTAATTTTCAATATAGAATCAATAGAAGGATAGAATTAGCATTTATTTACCATCAATGTGCATTTGGAATAGGAAGGATTGATTCTCTCATCACTTGCCATTGTGTTTCTTCTTCTGTCTCTCTCTCTTTCTGTGCTTCGCACCCATCAAGGGCAACAGAACAGGACAGGACACTCATTCAAGTCGCACCGAACACAGAACACAGCAGTCATTCAGTGAGATCAGTAAGACCACCAGCCGAAAGATTTCTAATTGAATTAAGCCGCATCCCTGAAGCTTACTTAGTTGCAGCGATGTGAGTGTGGTCGGCTGCTACTCTTCCCTGCTATGTAACACTAATAGCTACAATACTATAATATACGACTACAAGAGGATAACCAATGTTTTTTTTAGCTATCAGCGCATTGACAATCAAACGAATGCACTGATAGATAAAGAGTACTATATACTATAGTACTAATATACCTATATTAGTATTGCCTGTGTTCTAGTTCTGTATATTTATAATAAGAGAACAAGAGTGGAGCAAAAACAGAAACATGTAAAGAGCATGTAATGTAATACAAAAGTTAATAGGGCGAGATTAGCTTGTAAGCTGCTTCTGTATGAATGCACGTGCCCCTTACTAAATGCCAATGAAGGCTCAAATTCAACCAAACCTGACTGTCTAATGCACAAAATAAGCTTTTTACTATTTTTCCATGATTAAGAATGTACAATACGATATTCCCTGTGTGAGGCAGGAGATTCAATGCTTAGTCCGGGACTTTTACATATGACAAGTGTGGACCACGATTTTTATTTTTATTTCCTTCTGACTCTCTCTTCTGCCACTCCGATAACAATGTAGCAAGGAAACGGAGTATTTGGAAAAGGAAAAAAGATAGCATATTCGTAGGTATTTACGGTTACACTTTCACCACATATTACTACTGTACTAAGGAAATATGAACATGGTGAAGGGGCATATCCGAACATAGAAAAGTGAGTGGATGGGGCAAGAATAGTCTGTGTGTGTGTTGTAGTAAAGTGGAATTGCTCAAAGGCCTTGCCTTACCAACCAGATCCGAGCAGACCAGCTAGATTGAAATGTCCGGTTCACTTCACTTCAATGCTCAGAGTTTTCATTTTCGGTTTCACATTCAACAGAGACGGCATATCTACCCGGTGCACACACGGAGAGTGACTCTGAGAGAGGACTGACGAGACGACACGGGCGACATGACAGCCTGACTTGTTTGCTACTTCATGTGACTTTTCAGAGACATTCTCAAAAGTCAATGTCTTTTTCAATTCTCTCTCTTCAGGCTTTTTCCACCGCAGTCGTCAACTACTTACTACATACTACCATGCACTGCTACCACCAGTGGATACAATGAAATGCAATGAAATCACTCACTTATGACTCTCTTCAAACTGCGACAACGATATAAATGATATGATACTACTATGCTGCTAACATTTAATAAAAAAATCTTTATTGTAATATTTATTATGTGTAGGTAGAATTCTATGGTAGATTTGACTTGACATTTATTTCACAGATACCAGGTTTCAAAAATCCACCGACACACACACGCTTAACAATATTAAATAAATTCCTACTTCAATATCGATATATATTTTAAATGCATAATTTGTGTTAATTTTCTGCTGCAGGTGGTGATCTCGACTCAAGTGAACGTAGAGGGTCCTTTACTAGCAGTATCTGATAACATGTTTGTCCATAACAATTCCAAACACGGTCGGCGTGCGAAAAGACTCGACCCCTCCGAAGGTAATCTACCTCTATACACTTTTTACCTTTTCCTCATCACCTCATTTGTATTCGTTCTTATCATTGCATTTGTGCGTACGAATACACATTCTAATATTTTATGAAATGAAGCGATCGCATTGCTAAAGACTCAAAAATCGAAAGCAGCCTCTGTATGACAAGTCACACGTCTGGTCTCTGTGTTAAATTTAATATTACTTATAGTTTATTGTAGTGGTACTTATTTATAAGGCTGACTCTGCTGTCAGTGAGTGAGTGACTGACAGAGTGAAGGTGCATTGCTCTATTTGTAGGAAAGCAGTATGTTAGTGTTATGCAATTGAGAGACAGTTTGTTTGAGGATGATAAGTCTCGCCTAGAGACGTGCTAGTAAGTGTAGGCAGAAGAGAAGTGAGCGAGTAAGTAAGTAAGTAAAGTTGTGCAATGCATGGGATGGAAAAGGAGCTGAAGACATGCACGACACGACAACTAAGACAGAGTAATACTATTTTGGTGTTGGGATTGGTGTGAGGAGACAGGGGAGCGATAGGGCAATTAGGGTGTCATTTTAGTCGTCTTGTTGGCTTCGAGTGAAGGAGGTTGGAGAGGCCCCATGATGGCATTCCCGAGTCCCGAGCGGCCATTGCGATTCCCCGAAGAAAAGCGAAAAGACACTCCCACGGGAATTCCAGCACATCGATTTGTCTCCCCTCCGTTGCTTCTCCTTCCTACCAAAAAGTTCTCTTCCTTCCTTCCTTGACTTTACTTTTACACTCTAATCTCATATCTCTCGATCCATCTATTTGTCTACAGTATAGGATCCGGTGCAGATGTACTATGGACACTTATGTATGTACATACTTATACCTAGTGCATTCCAATAATGCTCACACACACGTACACACACAACTTGTCTTTTGCATAAAAGTTTCTTTTGTGTGCACAATTTCTCTCTCAGATTCTTTATTCGGAGCTGAGGGTGATTGTGTTGTTGTGATTCATGAAGTGGACAAGGTCAGGTGTACCATAAGCACAGTGTGTATTTACGTGCGGGAAGACCGGGCAGCGATTAATTAGACACATTTTTAATTAATGGAGTGGCGAACAGAGGTTAGGAACTTGTGCCCACGTGACTGATAGACTCGGGAGCTTTCTAAATGATGCTGTGTGCCATGACAAATCCTACGGATAGAAAGACGAATGGATGTTCTTGGGTCTGGGCTGTTTTTACATTTTCCGTCGTCCTGTGGCAGTGAATGAAACGTGGTGGTGGTTCGTGTGTAGTGCAGTTACTTACTACCATTCCATCACATCAGAGAGTTGCAGCAGCACAGATATTTCTTGATGTTGATGTGGAGAGGAAAGCAATGTGGCAGTTTGTGCCTTTCGTTGACTTTTCCTCCCTCACCCTCCTCTTGGAGTTGTTTCAGCCCTTCCTTCGGATTCCCATTCGTTAATTCTTTCCACGATGGATTTCTCGGCAAGAAGAAACAGGCATTACTATTTTCCCTCCCATGAATGACTATGAGCCGCTATATTCATACTTAGGAATAATGCTACCATATTATATGCAGGTGGTGTACCAATACAGCACACAGTGGTGACTTTTGTGCTGTATCTCTATATGTACAGATAGTAGGGATATACTAGATATAGGCCTGTACAGTAGTTATAGTTATAAAGCACAAGACATAATAGTAATAAGACGAGGCAGGAGTTGTGGGTAAAAGAACATTTCAAGTGAGTTCACTTCTCCACACCATCCTACTAACTGGATAACTAACAGTTCCGCACTGTATTGTGCAAGTCTGCAAGAGCTTCACAGAGCAGAGGAAGGGAAAATGAGAAGAGATGAGAGATTCCTCTTTAACGTCCCACATTGCTTTGGTTGGCGTGCATTCCCTTCTCTCTGATCTACGCCTTACATTATAGTAGATACCATACACTTTGTACTTGTTTCAGAAATGGAGATGTCGAATGCTAACATTTACTAGTAGTCGTAGAATTTTGTGCTTGAAAATTTGTAAACTGGAGTTGCTTGTAGTAGTTAGTAGGATTTAGAGCTAAGGCGTCGACAAAACTTGAGAAAAATCGAAAGTAGGGAAAAATACTTAATTCTATCACACAGCACACTCCGATAAGTAGGTACGCCTTAATTTATGTCTCAATCAGATCGCTTCCCCTTTATTGGCGTGATGGGAAATAAAGATACTATTTAGACATGTTTTACTGTATACGCAAATTGTCTCGTTTCATTAGCAAGAATTCCATTCTTCTCTTGCGCAATTGCAATGTCTGCATTCATCAATGCTAACAGTATAAATTGACTTTTCTCTTGAAGTGTTTAATTAAATGAATCGACGTGCCATTACATTAGTTCTCTTGTAGTTTATAGAATAATTCGCAACTCCTGTACTGCATTATTCCCCATTAAATTATCTACCCCACCTGTTACCATTTTACATTACAGTTCCTCTCCATATAGCGAAATGTAGCACAATGCAATGATTAAGAATGCTGTAGTACAAATAAAAATTGTGCTAATTACTTACAATGGAATTCATTGCAAGCAGTAACAATTTGTGATTCTATTAAGGTTACCCAGTGCCAGCAGCCACTCCTTGTATAAAAGGTAAACTATATTAAACTTTAAGTTTAAGCAATTTGAGTCTTGTATAAATCTGAAATTTATAATGAAAACTTTGAATTTATTACAGCCATATCTCCAAGTGAAGGGTGGACAACGGGCGGAGCAACCGTTATCATCATCGGCGACAACTTCTTCGATGGACTTCAAGTGGTTTTCGGTTCGATGCTCGTCTGGTCAGAGGTGAGTCAATTAGATTGTCGACTAACGCGTGCCTCTTCGCAATTTACAATTCTTTACGATGTAATTTACGAGCTATGAGATAAGATGGCAATAAAATGCTTCTTTTCCCAATAGCACACTGCCTGCGTACACAAAGCACACACACACACCAACCAACATCTTAATGTATAGCGTTTATGTCTGCACTACCCATGCCCGTATAAATGATGTGCACTGTAGTAGCTACTGCTCCTGCTACTAGTAACACATGTATTACTAGTCTGAGGACAAGCGATACGTGTGTGCAGTCACACAACGTACAAATGATAGTAGCAGCAGATATAAATACTTACTGTGTCTGTGTGTGTGTGTGTGTTACGTATATAATATAAGCTGTATTATATCAGTACGTGTAAAGTACAAGAGACATTATATAAGAAAGGAATTGACACTGTTTTGTTTGCAGTTGATCACGTCGCATGCAATTCGTGTTCAAACACCGCCTCGACACATTCCAGGCGTCGTAGAAGTGACGTTGTCCTACAAGTCGAAGCAATTCTGCAAAGGGGCGCCAGGTCGCTTTGTATATGTTTGTAAGTTGATTGGTTTCTCTCTCTCTCTTTCGTGCTCTGTCTCATTCTGACTGACTCACGTAGCTGTGCTGGCGAGAAGTGTACTGTACTGTAGTAATACTAGTGGTGTGCCTTATCGTCTCACTGCATCTCTTCCCTTGACTCTTGAGCCATTATACGTACAGTAACAGTGGTAGTGGTAGAAGCGGAGCAAAGCGAGAGAGCAACACCCGCATTCTCTCCAATTTCCTTCGAATGGGAAAGAAACGGAACTTAAGACACTTCCATCCTCTCGCCTTCTTCCACACTGCTACAAGTATTTCCTTTGGCCTACATGTTACCATTACATTGGGATTCACAATCTGGAGACTCTGCTTGCTTGGTTGTGCTCTCTCGTTCTCGGCTAAGCTCACACGGCTCTGATCCAGCTCCTTATATAATAATAGCTGACTATAGGTGTATGTCAGTATATATGTAGTAGTAGTAGAATTGTGCATGCAACACAACACAACTACCTGTTGTCGTTTTAAACTCGAGTATAGCACTCTAGAGTAGATTACAGTGTGGTGGCCGTTGTTGTTGTTATTTTGTTTGGGAGGAAGGAGCTTTTCCATAATCTAATGACATTTACTTTGTGTGTGTGTGTGTGTGTGCAGCCTTAAACGAGCCAACAATAGACTACGGCTTCCAAAGACTCCAAAAGTTAATTCCAAGGCACCCGGGTGACCCCGAGAAGCTTCCTAAAGAGATTATTTTGAAGAGAGCCGCGGACCTTGCCGAAGCTCTGTACAGTATGCCCCGTAACAATCAACTCGCTCTGACTGCTCCTCGAAGTCCCGCCGTGCCCAACAACATGACCGGCTTCAACGCGTACACGGGGCTGGACACGGGCAACTCGCAGTGGAATGACGGTGAGTGCCTACTGTGCTGAAATGATTACTAGTAGATTTCTACCCCTTTCTCTTGTGCCATTGTAAAATGTATGTGTTTGATGGTCAGGTTTTTTCTTCTAGAGGACTACTCGGTGGGTGGTGGACGGAGTAATGGGGGAGTTGTGGGCAATGGCGGTTTGGGGTCGAACGGCGGCACAAATGCCTCCTCGTCCACGGGCTCCTCTCCAAGAACCCAGGGAGGTTACGCGTCCAACACTTCCACTCCGCATTCCGCCTACAACACGAACGGCAACTACTCCACCATGTCTCCACCACAAATCACACCGTCGTCCGCTGCCATTTTTAATGCCGCTGCCTCCTCTCGTGAGTTTTTTCACGGAAATTGTCTGTATTATCGTGTTTTTGATTAAGTCGATGTTCATTGTCCTCTTTGTGTCTCTGTGTTTTAGCTCTAAGAAGTTGTTTATGGTTTAAACACGCCTAAGCATTAGCATCAGATTAATACTACTACTACTTCTACGACGAAAAATCACAAATTGACATCGGCCATATCAACAAACTCAAGTTATTACATGAAACACAGCGTGCAATCATTCTAAAATTAATAAAATACTATCTTAACTATACTACCATACTAAATACCACTTAAATCTATGTACAGACATACATAAGAAGTAAAACTGCTAATTAGTTATGTAACTAGAATAAAACTAGACAGTAAGTAAATATTATTATGAAATATAATAAGTAACAGAAATACTTAGAATGTAACACTCTACTCGCAAGCAAATGGAATCTGCATTCTATTTACTTAACGGAAATCTGTGAATGTTAATTGTAGTTGGTATTTGAAAAAAACTTGTGTATTGTGTGACAGTATTAAATTATTAGCGTTGACATTTTCCGCACCGTATAAATAATTATTATTGAGATAGAAAATCACCGTGTAAGAAATGTAGATCTATACTGACAGGTGTAGGGAACTTCACTTGCTGTTGGCAAAATGTTTATTAACGTATTTATTACCAAAGTATGCTTTAATTATTACATTTAGTATTATGATAAGGGCTTCAATTGCTAAATATCGATATTAAATTGGAAAAAAGATAACACTTAGACGCTTGTTGACAGGATGGGAATTTTGAAGAAAGTTGATGTAAAATAATTGTGCCAAGATATAGAAATACATGAAAAGATGCTTTCACCGGATTGTCTCTCTTAAGTGGACTATTAATATATTCATTTCTCTTCTACATGTTTAATTACTATAAGGAGTGCCAATAATGTGAACAACCTGCTATAGAGATTTCCTGTTTGATTTCCAAACTGAAAAGACTTGAATATGACATTTTCTTTTTGAAATTGCAGTGCAGTCGAGTATTTGCCAAACATATCATTAACGTATGGAAATTAACCTAACTAACTATTTAAATTAATTGTAAGTAAGTAAGTATTAGAGCGAACTACACATATTGGTGTAACTGTAAGATATTTAATCGACAAAAATCGAGTCAAATGTACACCGTACTATATACTAAATGTATACAACAAGTTATAATGAATCTATATCGTATATACTAAAAAAACACTTTTTGAAGTTACAAATAATACATACATAAATATACATACATGCCCACTATTTCTATTGTCGTATATAAAAAGATTACATTATTAATACCTTGAATTGTCAGAGGTAAAAAAAAACTCACACTATTATTAGTATCATCTGTATAATTAGTTTCTACTAATTATACATCTTACGGATAAAGTTGCAAACACAATTTGAAAGGTCACAGAAACACATTTGTAGATTTTAGTATTGTAAATGCTATTGTATATATCTTGTATAATATATAAAACGTACGTGCTGGGTGGGAACCAAGTGTAAAAATCCTGCAGCAGCACCACCACGTCCTTTTTATGCTACTTTGGTCTAATGTCGATTAAGTCTGTGTCAGTTATTGTGTTCAGAGTCAACTTGTATTTGTATCTATCACTTGTAAAAGTAATTATTATACAATTCGTCTTCTACCAAAGCAGAATGAGAAATGCCATGAACCACCACTGTTGCGAGTGGTTCGTGAATCGTACCTTAGACCTAGGACGTATAATATACTGTATTGTATTCTCTATATGATAATATATGGAGATAGAGTGTGTGTGGGTGAGAAAACGGAATGGATGGAGCAAGTGTGACATTTAATATTGATTTGAAATACCCTAAGCCGTATTGTAGACAGTTTAGTATGAGACAACGTGTGTGGGAGTGAATGAGTGAATAGCTGTCATCATTAGAAATTTACTTTGTTTACAACATATACTATATATCATAAACTTGCCATACACTGTCTAACTTATATATATATATACGGTTAGGTAATTGTACTGTATAATATACTGTGTGTATGTATGTAAGTATACATCTTCGGAGAATAACATGTAAGCATGTGAACGAGTAAATGCTGTCATGTCATACCGTACGTGCTACTTGTGTATGTAAAGCACCTATACTCATATTATGGATTTTGGAAATGAAATCGAAAATAAATGTCAGTTTATAAGAAGCACTCTGTCTACGTGTCACTCAATTTTAATTCCGCATGTCAATTTACCTGTCACATCATATCGATTGCAGAGAGAACACTCAAGTTCCGTCACATGCATTTATAATGTGCACGGTAACAGCACACTGTACAGAATTACAATCAGCTTCATATCAGTCAAGAAGTGGTTTACGTAAAAGTAAATAGCATTGTCAGAAAAGTCTGTAAATATCGTCCTGTATTATTATTACAGTGGCATTTGTCTTTGTATTCTAATTTTGTGAATGTACAAAATCTATAGCGGTAGATGCTCCGCAACGTATACTCGCATCAGAATTAAAAATTCATTCTGTGAGCATTTTCTTAGTCGATGTGTGTATAATTTGGGAATATTTAATTATAGAAACAGTGCTAACGAATGGCATACACAAACACAATCACTGAACAAACAAAAATGTCTTTCGCACAAGGCAACGCACAACTTCACGTACACAGAAGCACAGCACTTGTCTTTGAGTATCCCGTTAAGTAGCTCCTATACATATGTATTAATATTTCTTCTTTAGTATTTAAGCCAAGGAACTCGAGTCGTACATTTCTTCAATGTGTTGAGTAAAAATTGTACTATTATTTTATTTAAAAGGATTAAATTACAAACGATTGCAGAAAAAATCGTTGAGCAACTTCTTTAATATTTCCAGCAGGAAATACTACCTATACTACGGACTTACCCATTCCTGGAATGTAGTTGAGCTCTCTTCTCTTCTGAAAGCATAGCTAAGAAACCTCTTGGGGTTTACCGACACAAAACTCCGACTCTCCCCGAACTGCAATCATTCGGTGTGCTGTTTCCTAAGAAAAAGGATTGCCTATGCTTGTGACTGTGGAAATCCTGCTCCGAGTGGCTTCCTTCTACGACAAGGCGCAAAACCTGAAATATTTTCAGTTCACTTTACATTGCAATATTTTCTTTGTGATTTTTAATTTTTCATAACTCAGCAAGGTATGTATATTGCAAACTGGCTGAGAGCATATTCACGTATCTGCAAAAGGATCATTAATTGATTTGATTAGAATTGATTTATGCTTTCCCCCAACTCTCAGAATCAAAGTACGGTAATAATGTGCTTATACTACTAATAACCTACTTGCTGCAACAGACAATAGATTTCTGGTACAATGGAGATAGCGTCCGAGCTTAAAAGTACAACGAAAATATTTATATCAGTATCTTCTTATCTTATCTGCAGGTTCACTCAACACGAAATCCGATTCAGTCCGATTTAAGCACTCTGTCTATGATGGACAGCTTACACTATGTAACCAAAACCCATGGTGGGACCAACTGCATCACCACAGAACTCTGTTTAATACTAACCATTGCCATTGTATGATGAAATCATCAAAGTTGTGATATTTATTCCAGAGAACTATATTTTTGCACACAATATAAGCAACTCGTTTGATACGTTTGTATACTGCTTTGATATTTTGACACATTCCACCAATGTGAGTGCAGTTTGCTACTTGCATTCGTTATTTGTGCACGGTGCTGCCTGTAAGTGTTGTAAAAGTTTCTGTGCGATTGTCCAGAGTAATTACAAAATGCCTGCAGCAGCGGAGGCACCGTTAAAGGAGCCCAAAGGGGAAGGGTGCTCCGGAATCATGACAAGATTTTGGGATTACCTCATATTTCTATTTGTGGGCTTGAAATGGAATTTGATCGAGATCTTCACCAGACACAAGAAACTCAACATGCAAAGTAAGAGACCAATTGCCGAATAAATCTGAGTTAGTTAATTGCATAAATATATAGCAGGTCTATCTATTTGTGCTCGCACAGTTTTATGAAAATTGTACATGTTAGGTTAATCGGAGTATTTGTGTTTGCCTTAGAAATATAATCTTGACAATGATAAAACTTTATAACAATATCATTTAGCGTGTCGTGCACACGAACAAAGCATAAACGTACACCAATGAAATCCAGTAGTAAAAAGGATTTTAATAATCTTATTATGAACTAATAAAATGTTTTCTCTTCATAGAAATACCAAGAAGACAGGGGGATGTTGCGATAATCACAGGTAATAAATTAATAAATAAAAAGACTTATGTACCTATATAATACATAAATAATAATTAAATAATAATAAACCGTAATCTCAGGTGGCGCAAGAGGAATTGGAGTAGAAGTTATTAAAAAACTTCTTATTTTGGATATGCATGTTGTAATTGGTAAAGAATTTATATTCGAGAAAAACAATTTAAAATCAATAAGTAATTGAGGACTCTGGAGTTAATTGGAGTTAACTAATGGTTTGTTTAGGCTGCAGAGATGAGCAAGCAGGAAAGAGCATGGTGGAACAAATTCGGAAGGACGGAATTAATGCGGGAGCAGCTCACACGATAGGTCTCGATTTGACATCATTGGAGTCTGTGAGGGAATTTGCTGGAAAAGTTCTAAAAAAATATCGAAGAATTAACATACTTATTAACAATGGTAAGTTTCAAACACATTTAAGTGTAAAACAATTTGTGTAAATTCAACTTCAAAATCAGCGTTAGAATTTTCCCACCATTTTGTATGAGGCAAAAATGGTTCTAACCACTTTGGTGAGCTGGTAAAAATTATAACTGAAATGATAGGGCAGAACTTTTGTCATATGTCGCAGAAATTTAAATGCTTATATCATTTATTACGGTGCTTTAACCTACCTTTAAATTTTTGATAAATATTAAACATTTTACATTTATATTTTAGCTGGAATCATGCTGACCCCTTACCAATTGACAAAAGATGGATTAGAAGCACAGTTCCAGGTTAATTACCTAAGCCATTTTTTGCTAACGAATTTACTGCTACCAAGATTAAAAAGCACTGGAACACCAGAAAAACCAAGCCGGATTGTGAACGTGTCCTCTGTTGCTTACTATGGAGGCAAACTTAATTTCGAGGATTTACAAATGACGTAAGTTCATCGATTATGATTATCTATTTTTTTTAAAATGCAGTTTTCCATTGTGTACTACACTGTTTTTCAATGTTAAGGCGGGGGTCATTAAAGTAATATTTTGGTGCACTCATGAAAAATTTGAAGAAATATAATTTTTGAGCACTGACACGGAATCATAAGAATGCAAGAAATTGTGCATGTAGCTCAGACGCGCAGGCGCATCTTTCAATTTTGTAATTTGCAATGGTTTTGCAGATCTCCCCATGCCAGATACATGGCATCAAAAATGATGCAGGTTGTGTCCACAAACGATTTGGAAAAGCGGCTGAAATCTGAAGGAGCCAATGTTCACGTATACGCTGTTCACCCGGGTGTCGTCAAGACGGATTTGTATAAACATGTCTGGTGGGCCAACACCTTCAGTTGTTTAACCAGAATCATTTTCAAAGTAATTACAATTTACCTACTACTATTTCCTCAAATTAATTATGATTTAGTAAATAAATAGACAAAAATATTAGAATGGTATTTTGTGTATAGAATGCTAAACAAGGTTCCGACTGCGTGACCTTTGCAGCAGTGTCCAGCAAGGTAGCTGACAAGGGTGGACTCTTTTTTGCCAACTGTAAGAAAGAAAAGTTGACGAACGAAGTAAAAAGTGTCGAAGTACAAAGAAAATTGTGGAATATCTCCTGCGAGTTGACAGGAATAACTAACGTCACAGCAAATGCAGTCTCCCAAGTGAACGTAGTAAACGAAAAAGAAGAAGAAAGCAGTCGAAATGCAATCGGAATTATAGACAGTGAGAAAAATCAGAAAGATGACGACTCAATGATTCCCTACGACACCCGAAGCACTGACACGGGCAGTGTTGAGGGAGTCATTACAGTTCACACCCACGACCCCACAAACGAAGCAGAGTCAATTGTTGCGGCGGTGGAGAAAAATATCGAGGACGAAATCGTAACGATCAGTGTTGACTTTGTGAATGAAATTGTAGAGAAAAGTGAAGAGATCGCCAACGAACAAATGAATGCATACGAAGAGGGATTTCTACCCGACGAAGTAGAAGAACAAGTGAATCAGCAGGGAAGCAGCACAAATGATCTGGAAACTCATGGGAAAGTCAAGATGGAAAGTGTTTCTTCGAGTGGTGGGGATGATTCTATTAACAGTAAAACTGTTCAGGAGGAGGATGACAACGAAAGTACAACGAAAGTATACGGTGAGGTAAGTATCACGGAAATAGTAGACGAACCGGAAGTAGCAGTGAGACCGAACCGTCCATACCTGAGCAGTCTCAAAAGACTTACACCAAATATTACGATTACGATTGCAAGTGAGCCCGGAAGCGATGGGGACGCTGACAGCGTTCGATCGCTTGTTATTGATGATGTTACAATTGTTGCCGCCGATGCTGATACTGACGCTACTAATGCAAATGCAACTGCTGCCGCCACTACTGCCGCTACTACATCCACTCCCGCCGATGCTACTGATGCTGCCACTACTACGACAAATTAAATAATCGAGCTTTCACTTTATAGTTGACTGATAAATAATTTATTTATTATTGTAATCAATGACGCTTACGAATTCTTAGATGGAATTAAATTAGGAAAGAAAATATATATCTTTGCTACACCAAATGACAGTGTTGACAGGCAAATGGTAAAACGAGAAAAATACTTCTATAATTAACGCTGATGTGTAAAGTAAAGTATTTCTTAGGCTAAAACGCAATTGAATATGCCCAATGTTAAATTTAGGTACATTTTGTTGTTAAATTTAATGCAAACATAAAGTTTCCATTATTGAATAACTTTGAAAGCCCTCTTTATTTTTGTGTATTCGACACTGAATGTTTTTTATGTGTACAGTAGATCGTGCTGTCACTTTTTTTATGCAATAATTGTGTTTAAAATTTGTAATTGATGGCTAATAACTAGTAGAAGAACTTCAGTTTTTGGTCTCGAATGAATATTGATACAGGAAAAATTGAAATGTAATATAATTCTTGCGTAGACCCCCGACAGAAATACAACTTACATAGTGATGTGATAACCATGGTCCATATTATAGTTTGTAGTTGTATGTATAAATATGCAAGGGAAAATTTTATATTATTGATTGTCACATTGATTAGTTTTCAGAAGGAAATCCCGACTTTTTGTTTATCGGGCAGCGTGATGTGTACATTATGGTTCGGTTGAAAGCAAAGATCGGGCATTGAGTTTGAATAGAGATGATTTTCTTCATACAGACTTACTTATGGTTAGTACTTTTTAAATTCAAAGCTTTTTCAATGGACTCGGTTACACAGACTGGAACTTCGTCGTCCATGTCTTCTGTAACAATGCATTTAGGCTGATATCGAACGGGTTGTTGTCGCACAGGGAATTGTTTTTTTGCCAGAAGGCCAGCAGGACCCCAATCTAATCTTTGTGACCGGGTCGCAACATGCGATTGTTGTGGAAGTGTTGTTTTATATTTTGTCTTCAATCCAATGTGAAGCATTCGAGCTTCCAGGGAATTTCTCAGGTCATCCTGTTGCTTCGAAATGCGAATTGCCTAGTGGTACGAAATCCACCAGAAAATGTATACTATTTATTTTCATTTAAAAATTATTTAATTTTAATTTCAATTTACTTTAAATTTTTGACTTGTGATTTGAGCGTCCTTTTGATTCAATTGGCTCATGAAAGGAGCCACAGCAGGCCAGAAATCTTTTGCATCCTTCAGCTTTTCCATCAGTCTGCACTTTTCGTTTTCTCGGTTCCAACGTTCGTTAGTGAGTGAGTTCGCACTGTTCATTATGTTGTATTTGTGGCTATACACATCCAATAGATTCTCAGCCATAGTCGATGTCCTGGATTTTGAAGAGACAAAATCTTAAAAAAGTATATTTACTACATTGTATATGGTTAGGTTGCGCTATAAAGTACAAATAAGTACGAGCTTCTAAAATGCACTCTGTCTTCATCGAGTGTTTGCATTTGATGGTTCAATTGACGATATTCTTGAAGTCGCTTCGTGATTTCCGCTCCGATCTTTTCAATGTCTTGACTTGTGAGACGAATCGAGCGTTTCAAATTGTCAAAGTGGATGTGCTAATGAAAAATAAAATTCTTTACGAATGTACTTGTGTTTTTTTTCAAATTATAAAATTAATTTAGCTTTTGAAAGTTTACCTTGACTTTAGCAACAGTAAATGCGTCATTCGTGGATTTGCTTATCAATTTGAAGAATTTTATTTTAGATTTCAAGTCGCTTATTTCTTGCAACACCTACAGACAGACAATAGATTAGATTAGCATAGGAAAAATTCACTCATTATACAGCATTTTAAATATTAGCAAAACTATCCAGCATACAACAGCTTTCCTTGTGTCCACCTCCGCATGCTCATCCTTCATGGACAAAATCAGCGTCAGACAATTGTGCGTGACCATAATGTAAAATTGTTTATACTGATCATGGAATTTCTCATAGTTCTTTCCAAGATTCCAAATAAATTCGTTGTAACGCTCTTCCAGCTACATTTACAAAGTATACAATTTTTCAAGGGTATTTTCATAAGGAGCTTAAGAATTTTTTTTATTTTAGTATAACATCATTGATATCCAAACTTCGCTGTATTCGGAAAGTGTGAAGGGCATCTTCCAAACTCTTCTTCATGTTAACTATATACTCTTTCAATTGTTTCTCGTGGTCTGCCGCAAATTCGTGCAAATCATCAAGCTTATGTCTGAAAGTATCAGAGTTAAAATTAAGTTAATTACAATAAAAACAATAAATAATGTATTTCAAGTAGCCGGTCATGTATTATCAGAATTACTTGAGCTCTCGTATTCTCTCACGATTCTGTTTGGAAAGTTCTTGCAGTAAGTGTGCCTGTCTCTCAAGCTCAGGATGAATAAACTGCCACGTTTTGTCCAGCCAATCTTTCAACTGTATTTATATAATCTATGCATATATAGTTGCATGTGTGTTCAACGTGTGTACAATCAGAGAATTTCGAAAAGAAGAACCACATGCATTGGAAAAAATTATATAACAATACCTTTTGTCTTCGTAATTCGTTCTTCATGTCCATTTGGGTCGCCCTCATTTGAACATCATAGCGAAAATGCTTCCCCTAATAAACCATTCACTTTAATACAATTTTAAACACATTTCCCGATTTAAAAAAATAAATGCACAAATGATAGAAAATAGAAAAACAATATTAAATTCATCGAGAACAAAAACAAAGACGTTTTATCTGCAATTGCTTCTATGTACAATAAAAGCTTTGTGCAAAAATATTTTTGGCGGCTTTAAATTAAATTTTAGAGAAGAGAGAATCATTGAAGTGAATCTAAAGCAAATTCCATAAAGAAAACAATGATAGAGAGGTTGGGTCCATTCGCCAACACCTTACCAATTAATTGTATACGACAATAAAAGGGTTAACTGTGTATTTAATCGGATCACAATGTACTTATAACTTTGAATACTATAGTATTGTATACTTACTTCCATATTTTTAATTGTCTCAAGATCAGCCACATCTTGCGTCGATTTAACTTCCTCTGCGAGCATCAGCATCTCTTCCTCCTATCCCACAGTAATTTTTATATTAATTACAGAAACACAATGTGTAATGATAGAAAAATAAATTTGAGTAGGACGCTACCTGAAGGCACCGCAGCTTCTCTTGATAAGTTTTCATGCAGTCAGCTAGGAAATCCCTCTCGAGCATAAAGCGAATTCTCTCCTTTCTCTGAAGAGTGACTTGGTCTCTAAGGGTGGAAGCCACCACCTCCAACTCATCCCGCTTCATCCAAATTAACGGTTCCTCTTTACCACTGGCCCCCTCATACTTTAAATCTCCGAATTTCTTGATCAGCTTTTTGTCTTTTTTCGTTAGCTTCCTTACGGCTTCTTTCTTGCCTTTCTTCGATGCTTTACCTCCTTTCCCTTTCCCTTTCCCTTTAGATCCGCCTTTTCCACCTTTCCCCTTCGATGCTGGCTTCCCAGCCTTTTTGGGTGGCATTTTCTGTTTAATTGGTTCGATTATACAGTTGCATACGATATTGTGGGGAACTTTACACGTTATATAAAAGACGGTATATAAAAGTGCCGAATGTTCAGATCACGTGAAATAATCGATTAACCAACGGTTGTCATGGGCACTGACTGAGTTTGTTCAATAGATTTCACACCTTTGTATTTGCAAAGTCTCTCGAATAAAATAATCGTAATCATGTCGAGTAAATTATTTTGTGACAAAGCTGTACAAGTTATAACGTTTAAAGGTAAAGAGCACGAACTTTGTTCGTGCAATAAATAGTAGAAGATCCTCGTCTTGTTGAAATTAAGCGAAAATGACGTCGTTTACAACGCTCTTTGCTCCGAAGGGGGCAAGAAATACACCATCTACGAGAAATATTCCGGTTATTAATCTGAACCCTAATCGTCCAACGATACCACCTGAAATTTTTAATACATTTGAAGCCCCTGCGATTTCCACCTCGCTGCTGTCGGTGAATCTTCCGCCCATCCCCACACGCCGGTTGCCCAAAGAGGACAAAGAACCACCGAAACGAAGACTCACGTTGAATGGGAAAGTCCCCTTTGTCGAGGGAGATGATGAAAAGAATCCCTTCACCATCCCACCTGACATGCAAGAATTCATGGAGTTCATCAACGCTGAAAAGGCTAAAGTAAGCACATTGATGAATGCTCCAAAACATATCGATCTGACAATTTCTAAATGTATAATAAGAGTCATTATGCTAAATATTTCTGACACCTTTAAATCAATATTTGAATTTTAGAGAAGAGAGGCTGAAACGAATCTTCCCACAATGAAGAAGCAGACTAATGCCATAAAGAATACACAAACGGTGTTAGAAAGACTTAGGCCGTTCTTTCAACACCAATTTAAACCAAGTGATTACTAATTAATTAATTACATACAATAATAATAATAGGTTAATCACAGGGGATCATTTAATGGAATTATAATTAAGAATAGACGAATACCATTTGCGGGACTTAATGAAAAATCATGACAATGTTCTTGGTTTGACGTTGAGAGACCTAAAACTTTGTAAATTACCAACGTACTGTCATAACTGACTTCCGAGCAATTATGGACCAATTTTACCTGAAAATATTTCCCGCAGGCGAAATCTCTTTTTTAACCGATTTTCTTCAAATGTGAAAAAATCCTACAGAGGACTTTCTCCCCAGATTCCAGTAACTTTACATAAGGGTGGACTGTCGATGGAATTACAAAAAATTTGTTAAATTCGATAAAATGCACGAAGACCGTTTTTTAGACAGTCCCATCTTAGCCTAAATGCATGATTATGAAGAATATCGGTAAAATACTAGAAAATGTTGTTCGTCCATACTAATGATTTGTTTGTGTTTGTTTTCTTACAAAATTAGCTGCAGCAAGTGTATTTAAGGAAGTGACTTGGAAAGCTCAGACTGGGTTGCATATAAATCATCTGCAGAAAGTCTCTAGGAAAGTTCACTCGGATTACTTGACACATCGCAAAACTGTTTACTACTTACGAGTAAATTTATTAATAGAATTTTTGTAGAATTACTAGATGCATCGATTCTAAATAAATCTTTGTAATGTTATGTTGCACATTGCATCTCTGATTGTGAGAAAGAGGAAGAGGACATGTATGAATTTACATATACCTATATTCTTTATAGCGCGCAATACGAACACGATACCAAGCGCTGGACCTTTTACAAAAGCGTCGTATGGATGAAGAAGCGGCTCTGAATAATTACGAGTGGATGACTGATTATATGCAAGAATCTTTTGGTGTGTTTCTCAAAGAAAACGATGATGCCACAATGGATGCTACCGTGGCGTGAGCGAAACAATTACATATAAAGATATTAGTATTTACGGAAAACTATTTATAAAAATTATGTGAATTGATCTTTATGTACAAATGACTATGTGTTGGAATTTTTAAACCTGGTTGTTTGTTTCATAGGGCTGAGATTGCATTGAAAGAGAAAATGAGCAAAGCACTTCAAGTTCGAGAATTAAACATAAAAATCAATGGTTTAAAAAGCGAAATAATCGGTGCTAATGAGAGTCTACGAGAATGCAAAGTGTACATGTCTTTTCTCGACGAAATTGCACGGGAAGGAATGCGAAAGGATGAAGAGGAAGCTAACCGTGCTTACCGGGTGAGAAAATTATTAAATTTCTACAATTCATTAACAAAAGAGACAGCACGCTGTTTATAATGGTATTTCAACTTCTTAGCGCCAACAACAAATCAAAGAGGAAATTGTCAATTTGACCAAACAAGGGAAGACTTTGAAGGAAGCTCAGGCCATCGTAGCAGCTAATCAAGCAAAATTTGACGACAAGCGAATTGCGCTCAGCGGTGCTCACGGTAAGGGAAAATCACTACATTACTTTGTTAAATAGTACTCGAACAGTCAGAATTGCTTGCACGCATTTTCATAGAACGGGGTAGGTGCGTGTGTCGTGCGGTTCGTAGGCTTTCGTCATTTAAAATTGTGATGCTGTATGATTGTGTTCCTTTAGCGGGAGGTAAGAGTAGCAGTTTAGAGCTGATCACTGGATTGAATAAGCAATTACAGGAAACACTGGATGAGCATAAGCGTGTGCATGCTGACAGCATCGAACAAGAGTCCGGTATTGAAGAATATCTTGGACTTGGAAAGGGCAATAAGAAAAGGCTAACACTTGAAAGAGAGGGATCGGAAGAAGATAATGAAATGACAGGAATTGTGGTGATAGAACACCACGAGCATGGTGGTGATGTAGGCAGAGGGAAAGCAATGAAGAGAAAGTTGAAGCTAGGGAAAGGAAAGTCACAATTAGCAGATCGAACATCGAAACCATTTGGGAGAAAATCGAAAGCAGGAAAACAAAAAAGGGCTTGGGGTGCGGCCCCACCGAAAAAAAAGACACTGGCCAAGCGTAAGAGTTGCAGAATGAATGAAATCTACGGACATTTAATAATTAAATAGTTGATTTTATTACGAGGTCAAGGCTTTAAAAAGTGAATTGCAGAAGGTTATGAAATTCATATTAATTTTTATATTAAACTGTGAATTTAGAGATAGGTGATGGCTACAACGAGGCTGCACTGCTAAAATCCTTGGATTTGGTCCCAGGAACTGAGAGAGAGGACATGCGGGAACTTGCCAGTAATGAATTTCTCAATGTTTATGTTTATGTTTCTGCAAGTGCTCTAAGAACCTTACTGAATGTAATTGCAGGTTTAAGCTTTACTCGACCGAGTCAACTGTTGCAGATCTATTCTGATATGGAAGAACAGAATTTGTCTCTGATTCAACATTCCCAAGCTTCGGAAGAGGTTTTGGACCAAGTCAACATACAAATTCGAAACACTCGTGTAAGTAAAATAACTCGTAAACTACGTAATTATTAAATGCATCTACGTATTGCCATTTTTAGATTAACTAGTATTAGCACATGAATATTTACTGTTCTATAGAAATCCTTGAGCGAAAAAAGTCGGCGATTGAGAAAGGAAATAAATGCTATGGAACAAGATATCACGTTTAATGAAGAACGAGGAAATGTTCTACGTCAACTTGTGGAGTTAGTATTTAAATCCTTTTCAAATTGTAAAATTTGGCAAATATTAACATTTTGAATAATCTCACAGCATGTTCACTGGTGGAAACTATAATGTGCGTCAGCAGCAGAAATTGTTCCGTATTCTTCGCCGACATGTTGGAAAAGTGTACAAAGCGGCAGTGGGTAAGCTTTGGGTAAAATGTACATAGAGGAATCCAATAACAATCTAAAAATGTATATACATAAATAATATTATGACATAATTACAGGAAATGTTGATCAACATTTAAGTCCACTTCTCATGCTCACATCCATTGAGAAGAATTTTGAAGATTTGGTGAAAGAAATTCAAACGATGCCAGATGAAATTATACTGCAGATTTCTCGGGTAAATAAGCAAACCACGAGCAAAAGATTCATTCGTGAAATTATTGAATTACCAATTCATAAAATTTTTCATTCATATTGAAAATATAAATTACTATGGCATAAAATCAAAATGTACATAGGAATTGGACAAAGAGCGCAGGGAAGTGGAAAGAACTGAAAAGTTTAGCAGGAGGAAGCAAATCGAAGGGGAGAGAGCAGCAAAGAATCTTGACAGAGCCCGTGCTCCCATTCGAATCAAGGTATTTTACAAAAAACACAATTAAGATAAACAAGTCAATTAAATTATTTCCTGTATAGACTTATAATAAATATGTAAACTAATTACATAGGTATGATTTCATCGTAACCGTATCTTGGTTGGATTAAACAAATTGCATGATGTTTATGATCTGTAATTTGCAAACAAATTATTTTCCATTTACAGAAAGGACGACCTTTGTACCCACGCTCCCGCCCACCCAAACTCAGAATTAAACTCTCACAGGCAGAACTTGAAAAGAAAGCGGAGCAGGATGAATTCAATTACTTCTTTGGTCCGTAGATTCTGCAAGGGATCTTTCTTTGTAACTCTTTCACATGATTACAACAAGGATAAAAATCTCGTAGTGCTGAATACTGTGAAAAGGAAACATTATTAGGTGCTTTGTAAGGTGAACATAGGATTTATTGCGTCAATAGTCGCCATGTATAATAAAAAATTCTTTTCGTGGGTGCAATTTCATATGATGTTGTATTCACTGTTAGTTAACTATTCGTAATACAATCGTGCTACAATTTTATGATGATTGATAAAAGTTTTTTAATTTAAATTCTTCGTATAAAATTATAAGCCTTTCTCTATGCAGTTACTTGCAAGCATATTTCTCTGTATTTATTGTGTGGCAATAAATAGGTAAATAAAATAAAACAAAATGTACTGTCAAAATTCCAATTAATGTTCCAATATGTTCGCCGTTGTGGGTTTGGTGTTTACAATTTTTTAATAGTTTAATGCATCATTGGTTCCTTGAGCAATCGCAAAAATATTGCTATCCGGAGGATCTATTCTGTTGAACGATGATATACGTGGTATGCTTCCTTCGTTTGTTCCCGGCCTGATATCTTCTCCCATTTCTAGATGCTGTGTGTTTATTAGAGACTGTTCTTCGCTTATATAAATGCTGTTGCTTTCCGTTTGATTGCCCGTTGTACTTGGTGGCATTTCCTACAAAATTGTACAATATTCAAACTAACGATAGTAACAAAAGTCTAGATAGAGAAAAGGATGCTATATCGGGACACTCAACCAGGAAGTGACTAGAAATTAGAAAAATCGTAAAAATTTCTGCTCACGCACGTGTTGGACTTACTGTAGATACGACCGTGTTTGAAGAAGTGCAGTATTTTAGCAGCATTTCATCGTAACAACCTTTATAGCAACATTCCCGTGTAATGTGACGAGGAACCCTCTTCGATATCAATATCTCTCTCGTTGCTCTCTGATTAGCGATCGAAGAGTAGACTGTAAGAAAACATACAAATTTTACATTACAAATCTATATATAAATATATAAGACCGAACTCACCAAATAAATTGTTCAATTTCCCCCGTATCACAATCCTCAAAAAATAAATACTACATATAATTACACTCTCGAATTTACTGGATCAGAAAAATCTATAAAAAAAATCAAGTAAAACTACAACAAAGGAGTCGCCGTAAAATAATATGTGCACCTCTGTTTGGTGGAACGAATTCATCGTAAACCCCTTCCGTGCAAATGGATGCCATATAGCGTATCAATCGAATTCCACAGTAGAAGCGTATTATATTAGATGTGTGACTTTGGTCCACTTCTTCTTGCAAATTTTGCAAAGTCCCTTTTTCCACTTGGGTTCTGCCTAACAAGCAGCGATTTTGCTTGAATGCAGTTACGAAGCGCCATAGCAAGCACAAGGAGCACTACTATAATAAATCTCCGATTGCAGATTGAAAGGAACATTTTTACGGAGAAATTAGAACAATACTATGGAAGGAACAGAATATGAATGAATGGAGTAGGTAATTGCCGGTATATAGTTTAATGGCCTTGCCCTGAACTAGTAGTAGCTGGCTTATGGTTAACAGCTACAGACATAAAGACAATGAAACGTTTCCACGAAAATACTGTAAAGACTTCTTTAGAAACAATTCTCAATTAAAATGTAGGTAATTTTGAGGTGTCGGCAATTGGTGTTCAAAAGCGTGTACGATATTTGTTGAATGAACAATGTGGAATGTGCCATATAAAGTACGATGTATGAATCGAATAAATAAACTGTGTATAAAACTTTATGCTGCTGATGAAAGTAGTTATCAGCTTTAAATAAATCATTGTGACTTCATATATTGGACATTTATTATACACATTGTATTATTAGATTTTTATTTACAGATTGCTCTGTACATTTTTTGATGCTTCACAATAGCGCAACATGGGTTTAAAAGATTGGGGACAGAATAGACATTCGTTAGAGTAACAGTAGAGAATAATTTGAAAATGACAATTGCATTTAGCACTCTAGTCAGTGCATGAAAAGCGGTGAGAGTAGATTCTCCCAAACTCCAAATTGGATTCGGGGCCGATTTCTACAAAATCAAATGCATGCTGATTTGCTGATCCTGGAGAATGGTGAGTGTTCCCTGGCCATTTCATTTCCCCCTTAACAAGGACAGTGAGTAAATGGAGCCATCTTTACGGTCTTGAACAATGTTGAGTGGTATACTGGATCGTCCTGCAGCTGCAACTTCTGCTGCCCTCGGTTCAATCAACCTCGCAGTAATGCTGTTTTCCCGTGAGTCCAATGACGACGAGTGGGATGCCTTAGAAGCCGAATTGGGGCGATTATTCTCAATGAAAGCATGAATAATGTCGAAAAGCGTGAACTGAAAATAAATAAAACATCAATAATTCAGGAAATATTTCGGCAAAAGTAAATAACGAGGAAAGTTTGAACTGTTTTAAGTGCGCTGTTAATTAATAAAATGTAAAATAAAGCATGTAAAGAGAAAACTCACCCTGTCGGGCTCGATTGTTATTGTTTCGGGCTCCTCGACCGTAATGGGTAAACCACAATATTTCAGCATATCAGTTTCCGTACATGAGTTTTTGCAGCATTCCTCAGTGACTCTCGATTCAGAATAGCGACGGAACCGGTGGAATGCCCCTTCGCTAATGGCGCTTCGTTTGCCATATCCTTTTGAATGGGGGGCGTAGTACTGGTTTTTGCACACCAATTCAATGGCACTGTGAAGGCGCAGTCCACAGTATTTCCTTGGAATTTCTTTGTTCGGCGATTCCTCCACAGCATTTCTTGTGTGGCGAATTTTGTTAGAATTCCCTAGTGCAAGACTGCTCGTCGTCGCCCCCAATCCCTCCATCTGAATACCGTAAATGTTATTCAGTAGGTAAATCAAGGAAAAAGTTACGATGAATTTTGCAAAAACCATGATTTCAACCCGTAAAATATCTTTTTTCCCTCACAAAAAATTCCAGATCTGCTTATGATCTGATAAACTAAAAAGTTGAGATGTTTATGATGATAAGAAGTGAAAATGCATGGCTTTATATACGGATTCAATTTCGGTTGATTTACATACTTTTGAGAAAAGACACAAATGCATCAAAAGATAATGTCTATGCCCATTATGCTTTCTTTTGTAGTTCCATTTATTAGGTTCAATTCATCTATTACAGATTCTTTATTGAAGCAACTGCCCACATAATGCAAGTATTGCAATGTATTGAAAGAAATATATATGTAGGTAGTAGGTAGACAGAGAGATAACAAGCCAGCTAATTTTATGAAGTGGAGGTTTCGTGGAGGTTTTTTGTAAGAAAATTCATTGACGTGAATTGGTGTGATGTTCATTCATCTTTAATCTGTGATTGAATCTCTACTTCATTACCACTTCTATCATACAAAACAAATTATGAAATTACATAAGATTACTTACCTAATAATTTCATGTTTATGCAGAATTATTTAACCGCATTCGTTATACTGGCTTTGAATCATGCAACGTACATCAAAGCAAATCGAAACCCATATGGGACCTGATGTTAACTAAAAATTACTCGCAAAAATAAGGTTCCAGCCGCAATTGTGCAAATATTCTAAGCTGACTTTTACAGTGAAATTAAAGACACACAGTGTTAAATATGTTACAACTATTTCTGAAGCAAACTTTGTTGGATTTACTATTTATCCAACCTAACTTCACTTGATTCACCACTTTTCACATTAGTGAAGGAAAAATCTGGGACTTGGAAAAAACCCAGATTTTTACAAAGTCTCAGATAGCATAAAGTAAAATCAACCCGCAAACTTTATTATATCATATAACCTATGCAGCAGGCATGTACCTGTAAATGAAAGTATAAACTTTGCTCTTTACCGATATGACTGCATCTCTGAGACTCATAAATAATTTTCATGTTTAAGTAATTTAATAAGAAATAATGCATTTATTTCCATATGTAATTCAAAAATATGAATGATTAAAATAGAATATGAATAGAAATCCTTCGGGGCAAACGCTATCCCGAAAAACGACATCGGTCATATCGTTTAAAGTCGGAATGAATGAATAATTTCTTTTCGTCTGCTTTTTAGGCTACTTATTGGGAGAATACACTTTTGAGTAGTCTCTAATTAATTATTTTCTATTCAATAAATCCCAAGTTTCAAGTCTCGTTAGCTTTCAGAAGACGACGATTATTTTGTTTTTGCAAAAGTTACACATCGATGTTTTTGTTGGTGCACACAAAGAAATTTATCTAGCGCACCTAAGTGGCTCCTTCCTGGTTGATCGTATGAAATATGATAAGACTTGTTCACATAAGTAAAATGAGACAAACTCTGTATATTATTTTATGACACTAAAATCGTGTTTATTTCACCGACGAAAATACACTTCACATTTATAACTCCTACATAACTATATACACGAAACACAACGACTAAAATAAAATCTGTATATTTAATAATAATGAACAGCAATGCTAGATGATCCACAAGTTTCTTGGACAAGACAAGACAGTTGATTTGTAAGAGATTATTATGTATCTATTATTATGTATAATAGAGTCATGTTGTTTGAACTTAGAATTGTATAGTAACCATTTGAATTGAATAACGGCTTTTTGTAATATCATATCCAAAGAAAGTCATTAGCTTTGTAATTTGTAAATGATTGCAATACATTTTTACGTCATGATCGATCAGCACAAAGGAAAATTCCTTATCAAATACCAATTAAATTAATAATGCTCAATTACGAACGTAACCTAAGTATAACACAGGTAAATTGACCAAACAGATTCTATGGCATGGTAGAAGTTAACGAAATCCTCACGATATTTTAATACTTTAAAATAATACATGCATTCTTTCTTGTCGTTCCCTAAACCTAACGATTCTACAGATAATATATATTAGATTTACAATAAGTAGTATTGACATTTTAATCGGTATATGCAGTTCTAAAGTCTTTTCGATGTAGATGCAGCGTATTCAGTTCCAGAAAGATTTCGACAGGCTATCGCAAATTCGTTTATGGCATCCTGTACTGCTCGCTTGTTCACACGCTCCCTACGTTCAGAAATAAATGTTTAGAGTACGAATAATTAATCAATATTAACAGAGACAAGTTAAAAACTTAATGCTCACTTTGTAACTTTCGTGAAAAACCTAGTTTTCATTTCCTGGTTTATGTGTACAGATGGAAAACCTTGGATAGCCAACCCATCGGAAAGCCATTTTCTGAATTCA
>JABASC010000480.1:0-39397 GCA_019776185.1 Plutomurus gul
CCGATAGATAGGACCAAGCGTTAAAATGAGCCAAGCGAAATTGGGGTAAATGTAGGGTTGGTCCAATCGTCTCACTCGATAAATAGGGCCAAACGTTTAAACTCGATACATTGAGCCAAAGTTTAAATACATGCAGGAAGTGGTTAAAAATTAAGTACAGTGTAAATTAACTTAACATAAAATAAAATAAACAATATTGTAATATTGTGAAATGTGTGTGTTATTATTAATGACGCATATACTACATACTTTGTATAATATATATAGTAATAAATGTACGGCACATATATTTATTATATATATTATATCATTATAATAAACAATGCTGTAATGTAGTGAAATGTGTTTGTGTTATTATTAATGAAGCGAAATATTGAAGCGAGAGGTACACAAACCGTAAATGGACCTTCGTGCATGTATGTATGTATACTTTGGCTCAATTTATCGAGTTTAATCGTTTGGCCCCATTTATCGATTAGACCCCCAATTTCGCTTGGCTAATTTTAACGCTTAGCCCAATCTATCGGTAATCCATTATATGAAATTCGTTGACGCATTTTGTCCGTTTTTTTGCGAATTTGGTGCACTAAACGGTGTTTCTTATAGCGAATGCTTGTGTGTCGATGTCCTTTCGTTTATTGCACAAGAAAATACTAAATGTTCGTACATCATTTAAGAGAAATAGATTTTTGGTGGCAAATCATAGAACTATAATAGTGTTGAGTAAGGCCAAAAAATGTTAAGCTATAAGCTTTTTGAATTAGCGATAAAATACAGAAAACATTTTTTGAGTATAATTTCTCCCTGCACTTTCAATAAATTTTATGGAGCTGCAAATCTAGTGCAAAATGACTTAATAATAATTCCTCTCCTGTCATAATAAGTGCATGGGTTGTTTCTAAAACATATGTGAACAGGCTGAGAAAACGTGCATCTGCTCGTGTAAAGCCGAGTAAAAATACGAGATAATTGTAGGAAAATTACGGGTCTCTGCATACCAAAAAATAAGGATAATTCTTTAGCAACATCGTTAATTGGTTTTTGCACAAAGGTGCAAACTGAGGAAATTGGATGTAATAGAAATCGAGAGTTGCGTGCAAATCGTTGGAGGAAATAACTTCTGACCAGACGAAGCATTTGCAAAAATATTTTTTGCATTATTAAATATACATACACAGTTTGCATCACAGCTTCTTCGTGGTCACGAACAAACCACTATATATTACAACTAATATTATTGGTTATTGGAATATTGATTCTCGCACCAAAATTGAAAATCAACCAATGTCAATTAAACCAACGAAAGGTCATATTTTTAGAAAATGTCTCATCTAGAATTGTTTTGTTTTATTATGGTTTTGGAGAAAATCAACAGCCAAATGTTTAAGGGATGAAAAACTGCACAGCACGAATTTACACAATCAGGTAGCGTAACTTAACCTGTAATTAAACAAATTTTAAATTGCTGGTTTGACATGACAGAACTCAACACATGAGCTTTTTTGTGCATTGTTTACTGCACATTTGTAGAATTGGTAATAAAATGCATTTTATGCTTTTAAGAAAGAACGTTCGTGTTAGCGAAGCAACAGCAATTGTGGACACTGCAAATGACGTTCAGTCAGTGAAGATTGTAATCATTCTTTTTCATTCTCTTCAGATCTAAATGCATGCATTATACCAAAATAAAATAAAATACATAATTGTCCTACTGCCAATAGTTACACAGTAGGAGAATTCCGTCGTGACTCATCTTCAGTACCATCATATAGACAGTATAAAAAAGCGAAAGTGCAAATTACAGGTACTTAGAACATTGCTCTGTTTCAGTGTTTGTTACGTCAATGTCAGCGCAGATGGATGAAACCGCACTGAAATGGAACAGATTCGCCAACAATAAAACTCTTCCTCTCAGAACTAGTTTTTCTCATGATTAAATAGTAGAAGATGGTGGGAGACAAAAAGAAGGTTCTTGTAATAACACTAGATTTTACACTCCCATTAAACAGTTGATGCATTGTACCTACGTATATGTCGTAGTCCAAAAACGAACAACACCAATTACGCATTTGGCCTGACCAATTATGAAAAGCTAAGACGACCACTTAAAATTGTACAAAGTGAACATCATTCAAATTATTTTGAGCAAAGCTCACGTAATTGTTTAAAGAATTAGTCCGTAGTCACTCAATATTATCTACGTACTATACCATAATAACCGTAGCCACAACATAAATCTATGAAAAGGTAACTTTGCCGTATGATGCTTACGAAGTATAAAAAATGGTTGCTTAACTTTTAGTGAATAAGTTAAACTTGAATATGACTTACATTTTTAAAATAGTATTCTCATTACTTTTTAATTGACATAGAAACAAACAAAGAAACTTACAAACAAACATGACTTAGCAAATTTACTGGCAACAGCCATCATATGGCAAAGTGAAATGAATCCTACCAATCTTTTAATTCTAATACGAGTTCGGTTAATACGATTTAATTGATAATATTAAATGAATTGTGATCAAATCAATTCAGTAGGCTGATTTCTTTAAGCACGTTCAAATTAACAATTTATTCAAAATAATTTGAATTACGTTGTATAATTTTGTGCATTTCGAATGCATTAGTAATTGTATCACTTCAGCCTGCGTCTAGTGGCCGTCAAAGCACTTACCAATTGGCAAGGCTAATTGTGCAATTGCAGTTCTTCGTTTTTGGACTACGACATAAACAATGTTATGGTCCGCTGGTACAGACTGTTCATTTGTACGTGCTTGCCCGTCCACATAAAAACCAAATTTATATCAGCCTCGGAGTGACATTCCATCTGGAAGTGAATGGTGCATTCTTGTACAGAATTTAATTCTGTATCATTGGATCGCCGAAATCCAATCACTGGAAACAAAAACCAAGAAGATCTACTCCTGAATGTATAAAAATATACTGTCTTTTATGTTTTTGGAACTGGTCATTGTATTTACAAGGATGCATCATCCACTTCCAGATGACTCGCTATTAAAATGAACGCTGAAAGACATTTCGAGTTCAAAAAGGCAACTTTGATTTTTATGTACATATGGACTAGGACATATATGCACTATGTCAAGCGGACACTAACATATTGCATATACGTGTGAATAATGTGGTATGGTATGAGTAATATACGTACGTAGTAGGCAGAGGCACTCGCTGGTGGTTTACAATTATCGGATGAAATTTAACATCAGAAAATTGGAAGGAAAACAAATGTATCTCACTAGTGATCGTTTCAAGAAGTTGCCTGACGTTTTTCTTTGTTACTGCGTACACTTATATTTACACGTGTTTAATGGGCAAAGTATACGAATACATGTAAGATAGACCTATCGTTTACATGTAATATAAGCGTAAGTAATGGATGAGAGATACTTCGAGCGTGCACAATCCTTATTCCGTCTATCTGCATGTGTAGTGACGCAACTTTTGCAAATGCGAAATTCTTACAGAGACTAAGGTCATTTTCAGACAGATATAAAGACTGCATTCAGTATTGATATTTCTCATAGTAGCTAAAGTGAATTCTAAAGGTGATAATAGCTGAGCAGTCCACATTATTTCGAGGATTCCTTAGCTTTTTATTTCCGTGCAATTTTAAAATGAATTCAGTGAGTGCACTATTGGCACTAGCCATCATTGCTGTAGCCCTACCTTCGTTCAGCAGTGGAGCATCCCTGAAACATCACCGAGTGACTCGCCAACTTGCCATTCCACGAGAATTCCAAAGTGTGAACGTGGAAAACTATCTTAAGGTAATTTTAGCATTACGCATGGCTATTTCATAAATATTTTCTGCAAATTTAAAAATTCCACTAAATTAAATACTCTGATATTACAGAATCCTAGAGCTGTTAAATTTCAGCTGAACTGCATTATCTATGATGGTAAGTGTGTACTAAATCAAAATAATCTACTCATCTCATGTAGTCAATGCATTTTTAAATTCACAGAGAATGTATGATAAGTAATATATTAATGTTAAATAATAAATTCAAGGTCCCTGTGATTCAATTGGGAAATACTTGAAGAATAACATTCACTCTTGGTTACACACTCAGTGCGTCAATTGTGACGATGAACAAAAAAAGCAAGCAGGAAAATTAATCGGATTTTTCCAAAAGAGCTACCCCAAGGAATGGAATGATGCCGTCAAGAAATACAAAGTTAGTATTTTTATTTGATCACAAACTTACCAAGTAAATTAGAATAACATGTGAAGATCCATTTGCCTGAAATTCTCAGTTATTTTTATTCATGATATTCCATATTAATGATTGCACGGTTTTTGAAACAAATGTGTTTTAATCGTAGGGAACTTTTAACGAGGAGGATGAGCAAAGGTTCGAGGAGGAATTGGGAATTAAAGTTCATGCCGAAGAGACGGTAGGAGGAGCAGGTCAATCGAAACCTGACTTGGCCGGTTTGGCCGCTCTCGTCAAAGAGGCCAAAGAGACTCTGAAATCGTCAAAAACGCCCATCGTTTTGAGCAGAGACGGTGTGGAGGTCGCTACACCAAAGGGAATCAGTGCCTCCGATGTGGAGTCTAGGCTTGACGCTTTTGTGAATAAACATTCCCCCTCGACTGCCGCTGCAGCGCAGTCGACGCCTGAAGCAACCTCCACGGCTGCTACCTCATCTTCTCCATCGGCGGCTGCGGTCGAGTCGGAAACCACGGAACCTGCGGAAGAACAGACCACAACCAAAGCGGAGTAATAGACGCTTCAAATCTCCCATTGATTTAATGGTCAGCAGTCAGCAGTATTACGGAGATGGAACCTTCCTAGAAATATACCATTCTCTCACACAATAGAAAGCCGACTCAATCCATTTTGGAAGATCTTGCCCAATCCTATCCCATTTTATCTCGTTCTAGTGCAATAGTTGCTAAAAGTGCTTTACGCACTCCAACACACACACACTGTGCATATATCCATTAATAGAACTTTGGGTCAACAATAGTAATTTTTATTTACAAAAATTTCCTTTGTAATCTTTATACACTGTTTGGGGGTTTCACTTGAAATACTCGCGGGCTATTTAAATTGGTATGTTACTGTAGCTGTGATTTCCAGACAAACTGCAATAAAGTTCGTAATAAGCATATTCTAAAACTGACGGCTGTTTCTCTGCATTCCCTTATTTCTCTTTTAAATTGCACTTTCATAATTTAACAGCAATAATTAAGTTTCGTGAACGACGTTGTCGGAATATCACCTGGTGAACAATTAAAAAGTTATTGTAGGTAGTTTCTGGGTAGATACGTTGTGGACGAGGAAGACGAAGAAGACCGTGGAATCACCTTTGTCTGCAGTAGGACTGGAGAACAAATGTGGGGGCGGAGTCTTGGCTACCTACTTACATTCTACAATTGCAACAGTGAAGCATGTTTCCTCCCTCTCGTTTCTTTCCACAACTCCAATTCATGACTCACGGTGGAAAAATCATCATTCGTTTCCTTGTTTCAAATTGTGGACTCTCTCTTTCTCTCTCTCTCTCACTCTCCCGTCTAGTTTCCCATTCCATGCAGTAGGGAGTAGTAGGTGAAACATTTATGGAAATTTCTCCAATCAAGGGAGCAGAAGCGGGTGAGAAAAGAATCACTTGGTCTATTGTTTCCATGCAAATGTAAATAAATTGGATTCTCTGTTGTATCCTAAAGACCGATCTTGAGTTTTCTGCTCAAGCATCAGGCTATTGCCAAAGGCGTCAGCCAAGTCGAACACAGTCCGTGTCCTTTTCTTGTAGCCTCACTATCCTTCTCTCTATCTCTGTCTGCTCTTCAAAGAGAATCGCGAGATGATCTTCTGGAACTTTGTGTTCCTTTCCGCCGAGTCATTTTTTATTCCTATTATTGTAAAAGTAGGTAGTCGGGAGTTGGAAGCACGGCTGACTTCTATTTTCATCATTGTGTGCACGCAGCAGTCGCTTTCTCTGTGAGATAGTGAGAAAGAGTGAGAAAGAGTGAGGAGAGAGTAGAAACACTCTCACTCAAAGAATCCTCTCACTTCATTCACTCTCGTTGTGCAGGCCTGCCTATTACTATCACCTATAGGTATCTGAGGACGTACTTGTGCTTGATTCCAGAATTAAGAGGGAAGATATCTTCCCTTTCGCTCTGCCTTCCCCTTTTACACCATTTATTCTTTATTCCTGTTTCCATTCCAATTTCCTAGCAATTTTCTGATGTTTCATGGCATACGTAAACAGAAAACGTACATTGTACAAGATATAAAGAGAAATACTTAACCATTGCACTCTCGAACGAGAAGAGTAAGCAATATTGATGTTGGAATGCCCTACGGAAAACATTTGGAAGACAAAATGGTGTGCTAACGCGCCTCGTCAAGAATAAAAAAATATTGAAAGTAAAAAGTTACGCTTACCACCGCGGACTACTGCTATCCATCCACTGTGTGTGCAGTGCTGCTACTTACCCGATAGCCAAGGATAAGTAGCTGAAAAACTGCAGAAATAATTCTAATATACTCGCTGCTGCTGCTGCATATGCGGGACTCTGAAAAATCCGCCGAATGCAAAGAGTAATGTATTATTCATGTGAAAATAGATAAACGTGTTTCTAGATGTTTATGTAATAATCTTCAAGGAATATTAGCCTTATCCGAACTGCTGGATGCATGCAACCTGGAATATGAATGTAATTGGAACAATGCTCTACATTCTTGGTGCAACGTGTGAAATGTTCGTGCACACTTTTAGGCGTTCGAGGAGCCAGCCAGAATGGATGTATTCCAAATAGCACTGTTTCATCTCATTTGAATGATTTGAAAGGCTCATTGAAATTGGCGCTTGAATTGAAAGTAGTTTTTTCTTAACACTTCGGTCAAATGTGTGCTTCCATATATCGGGGGATTGTAACACGATAGCTTTCAGGTTGAATAGTCCGAACATTTCTTTTGATAGATTCTTCAATGACGTAAGTACGGTGCACTCTAACGATATAACAAACACTTTTAAGATGCATACATCATTTGAACTCTTACATATAAGTACAATGAATGCCTCCACTTGAAGAAAGTACAAAGTTGACCTAAATTTTGCCATGGTTTCTTAATTAATGATAATTGACGCTTCAACTGTATCCAGTGACGTAACTATAACTTTGCAGAGGGAGGGCGAAAATTATCAAGGGCCCCATTATCCTATTATGTGAATTCTACGACATTTCCAAGGAGATTTACTGAAAACATATACACCAATTAATTCTCAGAAAGTACGCATTTTAGCTGTATTTTAGGCTAAAATTAGCAAACGATTAGTGCTTTCTCAAGAGTTTCACTGATATGTAGAGTGATGAGTCATTTTGAATCCTAGTGGGGTTTATCAAGTGGAGTTGTCCAAGTTGATCAAGGCGAATTTTGAAAAAGTATTCAAGTTTAAAATTCGTATGACGTAAACAATTTCCCCATAAATAATAAAATCCATTCTTATTGTTTCCCATGTTGCATATTACATCAAAATTGATAACAGGCCATAAAAATTCAATAAAAACATTTATTCTCCAAACTATTTATTCCTAATTCGTAGAAAATCCAATTATATCTAACGGTTGAAGATTGAATTATGACTGCACTATTGTGGCGACGATGATATGTGAACGGATAGGGGTTTTAATCTGATGAGATGGAATAAATTTACTATTCTTTGATGCATGCATTGAAAGACTTTATTTATTTTATTATTTTATTCTTTGCTTACTGAAATTCAAAAAAAACAGTTTGGCAGTCAGGGGTCCCAAGGGGAATGGTGCTATTGGGTAGGAAGGCACCTTAGTTACGCCACTGAAAATAACACAAGGATTTTAATAAATACACCATTATACCAGATTGTTGTGGGTGATGCTGCGTAATACAGTCAAAATACAACCACTGGTCGTATGAATGCCACTTGATTCATTAATGCAGGGAACTCCGTTAATTGTCTGGCTCCATCTCAAATGAACCGGATGGTCGTTATGCAGGCGAGCACTGCGTTGTCCTTTGTTCCAACATGAATTTCCAATTAATCATAGAAGAATAAGCTGGCTACTCTAATATGAAGGACCTGTTCGGTTGTGCCTTTAATCAAAATGCATAAATGTGTATTTGGATGCAGTGCGCGGTGAGGTGAACGAATCGAATGAATGACTATTAAGCACGTAGTGTGTATATATATATGCAGGGAATAGAAAATGTTTATTTTACATATTATTATGTCTCAGTTTCCAACAAAGTGAAATGTCAGCAGCATTTCTCGAAAAAGCCCAAGAATAATTACTAATGTTCTAGGGTAAAGCTGATTTTACACAATGTTCCTTTATGTAAGTGATACAGACGGTAGAACGGTGTAATATCTAAATGGGTTGTTATACAATACACACATTACGCAGTACGTACACAATATTCTAGTCTCCGCTCTACCCAACACACGATGATGACTATACACAAGACAGACAATAATAGAAGCACAATCATAATTCAGCACAACAAATTCAATCGCTCTTTTGTTTGTTTCACAATTAGTAGTAATTGGTAGTAGTTGATTTTTCATCAGACAAAGTAGGTGACTATAACATCCATTGTATATTTCGCAGTTTTTTGTATTTTAAGTTAAGTTTTCATACACAATATAGTATGTTTTTATCACACAAGTCACTCAATACACATTAGAGTAAATATCCGTAGTAGCATAGGATGTTTAGCGTTAAATGACATTCAATTTTTTGTTGCTGTGATTTTAAATAAAACAGAACAGAATATGAGCCTGTCCAACGATCATAGGCAAGTCGGATATTTATGCATAAATAGTGAATTCATCAATGCAATGTCTGCAGAATCAGTCTGTGAAGGTGATCTGAATACTCTGTTACAATTTCACCATTTGCGATCTGCCTGTGTAACTTGACCGCACCACAGACAATCATTTCCTTAAGGGTGAATAATTATATATGATCAGTATACTTATACCAAAATATTGTCTGCTTGTTTTAATTGCACATTATTCAAAACTATGTTTACAGTGTACAAATTCACCCACGTAATCAGATAACTATTTATACTTAAAACAGAAAACAGTTTAACAACTTTCATCCTTTTTAATTCACAATAATCAAATCCAAAAATTAGGAAACACTAAATTTTAACACCCCTTTGGGTTTTGAACAAGAGATTTGGTTTTGTAATCGGGAAAATTCCGTGTGTATTTCTATGAATAAATAAATATTTTACATACGTAAGTAGAATTTCTGTTGGATAATTGAAAAGTGAAAATGTTTCCGTAATTATGCATGAATTCGTGATTTTCCTATAATTGTTGGACTGGCTAAATGTTTGACTTACTATGGTGTGCGTAATTTTATATGCTACATACTTATATCCTCATCAATTTTTCTTAGGGAAAACATGTTTATTAATATAATATGTGATGACGACAGAACAGTTGCTATGCTTTCTTGTTCTTATATGGTTATTAGCTAGAATCTGGTATCTGTAGTGTGTTGCATGTGTGCACACAGAAGAAATATATGTATGTTCACTTTTGGCTTTGTCATTTTCGCAGAGATACTTTCACAATATCTGCTTCCTGTATGTAGTCGTATAGTATTTGTAGATTCTCTTGGGCTGTTACATCTTTACGAGTATTTTACTCTGTGTCTCGCATTCTCTCTGTCGTTCTCGCTCGGTACTCGGTATATGTAATGTTGCACATGTTGGTACATGGACGCCCACATGCATTTACTCACATTCATTACTTTATCGATAGCAGTATGTATCTTAGTATATTTAGATATAGTAGCAGGTATATGTATGTAATGCACACTTTATGTACATGTGCAGATATCAGTATATCTGCACATTAGATATTACAATACAAATTCAAGTCAAAAGGAAATACAATGACCTTTTCTTCTTTTTCAGCATTAGTGTCACGTATTCCCTCATTCCCTTCCAGTAGTATGCCTTTTGTCTTCCTTATGTAAGTTTTAAGCATTATCATGAATTTCTACTCAGAGCTCAAGAGCTACAAGATCCTCAAGCCTTTTTTCATTCGACCTTCACGACTGCGTCTCTTTGACGCTCTCGTCAGCGTCAATCCACGAGTCGGGGTTAGAAACGAAGCGGGCCCCGACTCCTCTTGAATATGATGTTGATGTCCACGTTTGTGCTTCATGGAGGAATTTATTTTGTCATTATGAAGAATATATTTGTGACTATTGAGGGAAAGTATGCTCCTTCGAGCTCGATTTTCTACTACTGTAAGATATTTTCTTGTAGTTGCTTTCTGTTTGTCTCGCTGAACCACTCTGTTGTCTTTCATGGGTGCAGAACGGGATGTTGTTGTGACCGAGATGCTATCTGGGAATATTCTTTGTCCAGAACGTCTCGATTTCTCCACAGAGGCGTTACGCAGTACCGAATCATCGGTCGCAGCGGCCGTCTTTGTCGTCGTCCTTATCTGTCGCTTAAGAATTTTCCCGACAAGAATTCTTTGGTCGTCTACAATAACACTGGTAGTACACATGCGATCACGCTTCTGCTTCCTGCTCACCGTACCATTTAGAAAGGCGGTCTCCATTTTCCTCACTCGCAGATAGACGTGGGCCTCTAGAGCAAACGTAGCGCCAGGTGATGCCTTCAGAAGACCGTAAATTACTCCTTCAAACTGCAAAACGTTTCCCAAGTCGTCATCCGTGGTGTTACTCCGAGTTTTATTTATTCCACAGCCTTCTATGCCTACGAGAAAACGACAGAGAAGTTTTATTGATCACGTACGTCAGTATACAAGCCTTCAAATAAATTAAAGTCTTCGCACTCTAAACCCATATCTGTTGTGGTATACAGATATACGGAGAAGCATTAACGCTTCACTACAAATATCACTTGTACATTGCAAATACGTAGACAGTACTACATACATACGAGTAGTTTTGTCTAGCAGCTCGTCACTGCTCCGCATATCCACTCATACATATCTTTAGAAACAACAAACCGTGTAATACATCTTTTTGCACACACATCCATACGTACCTTTGCAATGTAAACACATCTGTTTATATGAAGTCATGGATGTGTGCAAGTAAATTTGCAGTAATGCGGCTACGAGCAAGACAATACTTTACGGCTACAGGAATTTCCCATATGAACCGTCATTTGAACCATCCCTTCAATATCCTCTATTTTCTAACTACCATGTTTCTAGCTGAAGTGGGTTAATTTCAGTCAGCTCACTCGCTTCTTCGCATCTACCAATAATTTGTGTACATTTCGCAAATCTACAATGCGTTTCTCTACTGGCAGTGGATTTGCTCTGTGAAAAGGAATCTCCCGTGTGTAACGTAGAGAAAGACTTTTTTTACAGTCTTCCCCACTCTCATCACTATAAATTACATCATGAATGGAAATTTCGCGAAAGAGACGAAATAATTCGCACCAGCTATTTTTCAGCCTTCTCACTCTCAATCATTGACACAATGTGAAGTTGCGTGGGACACATTCGTGGCATAGATTGAGAGCTTGCGTAAACCTTTACTCATTTTTCAACATAAAACAATAATTAATCAAATATATCTAAGTGAGTCAGACAAAAAAGTGATTGGAGCATGTCACCGACATTCGTTTCTGTTGCTTCATAGTGCCATGTCCTGTCAAATTGTCAACCAAAGACGAATGCGGGGACCAATGTCGTTGCAAATGGAGACGTCATAGGAGCCACTACCATTACTGTACAGTGACATTGAGTCTAACAAGCTAACCAAACGCAATCGAATGCAACATAAAACTGCAGCTATTATTAACACTACTACTGACACTATTTATAGGTGAGGAGGTAAGTAAGTGGTTCAGTTCGTATTGATTAGCTCGCTTACTACATACCATACACTCGTCGTATCTCACAGGGAAAAGGATGCAGTTAGAGAGATGCGATATGTGTCAGAGTCAAAGCCAACTACAACTCACTAGGTACCTAATACCCTGCAGGGAACCAAAAAACCCACCCATGGGCTTTTGGGCATTTTTGGAATATGGGTCGGTTGTGTAATGCAAGCAAATTCGATTTTACACTTAAACCACCATATATTTTATTTCTAAGTATTAAGTCCAGCATCTGAAATTAAATTGTTAAACGTCGAAAATTCACACAAGTAGTAAATATTAAAGTTTTTAAAAGTAAGTTCACATTAATTGTAAGTTATTCGACTTTTGTCATTCTTTAATGATCTATTAATTATAAATGATTTATCAGCTTTCTCTATCCCTAAGCGATTACGCATATCTGTATCGTCCTGACAATTGAAGTTAAAATATCTCAATTGAATTTCAAACTCGATCTTCTAACATTGATTCCAAGAGAATAGTTTTGGATTGCACCATGGACAAATTGTAGAATTTGTGGATTGTAGTTCACCAGCATTTCCTAACATTAGCTTTTATTCTAACTGAATGCACAAATCAGGCACCGTAGTCTTTATGTTCCAAAAACCCAATGGGTCGAGTTTTTGGCCAAAACCCCACGACCCAAAACTCATGGTCGGATACCCTGATGCTCTGTTTTTCTCCCGCTTCACCACCCACTCAGACACTGTCCACCCGAAAGGCAAGTTTCATACGTCCAGCATCTAGCACATCTTTTGACACTACGTAGGTATACATGTGCTATCTATGACTGTTGTTAAGAGCTTCAAGTGAAAGCATCCAAAGTAACATCCCTGTCTATACAAGTATAGGTTCTGAAAAAATATTATTACAGAATTTCGTAGCACGTGTAGTATGAGAGATAGGAAATATTCATGGGTTGAGCAAACTCCACTCTGTCTAGCCGAACGTGTGAAGCATGTGAAATGAAGGCACTGCAGATGATAATTTAAGAAACATTAAATAATCAACCTGATAGAAGACTTCTTTCAATCGTAAGTACTAAAGACATTATTTACGATGGTGGAAAGACTCCACAGTGTTTATTTAGTAAATAAATGCTACTGAAAGGAAAACCCAGTAAATTATTGCTTCATCTCGATTATAAAAATTGGAGAATAAATTTTTTAGTGCGACACTAACGAGGTGGCATTTTATTAAGAGAAAGTGGGTTACGGAGAAAAATGCGGAATCGATACACGAAAATTCTCAAACTCAGTTCCGACCTTCAAAGAAAGATAGGAGCACGGTGTATAATTACGCAATAGGATATACTGACAGACTGTGATATACAACATGTTAGTTGTTACTTATTGGGGGCTATAATGTACATATTAAGCACGGCTAGCCATTTCGCACTAAAAATTCACTCCCGTCTCTGGAATCTCCGAACCCGTGCCACAAGCATTCTCATTTAATATATATGATGACCTGGTGGTACGTTTGAAGAGCCTTCAAGACAAGTGAGTACATCACGGCGCTTGCATCTCTACACAACCATTTGCCATTGCTTTATATTTCTTTCTGTTTGCCCACACTTTATAAGTTGCCTGCACCTACGTACACTACATAAATAGTGAGGTCGTACAGAATAATTCTCCACTAAAACGAGGTAAATAATATTAGCACGCGTTTTCATTGGTATTCTCTCTCGGATCCCCCAAATAGCAAGCCACCTTCAATTTTTACGTTTCTTCTCCCGTACATTCCTAATCTGCAGCACAACCTAATGACGAAGCGATGGGCAGAGGCAACAAAAAAATATAAAACATGTATAGCAGTAAATGTAGTTATGCCAATGGGAACTTTATTGGACAGAGGATGGGACAGCGAGGACATCATTTTGTTGTAAACGGACACAAGTACATACGATAAAACGTGCAGCCTTCTGAAAGAACTTTTTTTCAAACTGGAGCAAAGCAAGTGGAATATCAAGCCAAGTATTTGTTGTGTAGTATTGAACTTATTTCTAGCGAGTGGCTACATACACACACACCACTACACGAGTACATGCGAGAGAGCTTCCATGTCTGCACACAACTCAAAGCGGTCCTCTTAAGTACAGCAGCGGTTAACTTGTTATATGTGTCGGCTAAAACTGTGTGTGCACGCAAAAGCTAGCTGAACTGCAGAGACACGAATACACATTGATAAAAGAGGATCTAATACACACACAGAGTACAAGCATGTATCCTTAAGGTCTGAGCACAAGCCACGTTTGACTATGCCCTCCACACTACAGTCTCACAGAGTAAGTGAAGAAAAGTTTTACTAACGCAATCTCTCTAGATGGCTGTGGATCGTCAGACAACACATGTTTTCTCTTTGTTCCTTTCCCTCCTTCATATTCATTCTTGACCTGGCTAAGAAAGTCCGCCACTAAACTTTCTCTTTGACATGCACTCACTGCATTGCATTATATTACTCGCCGGAGAGGGGAACCAACACCAGTATCTACAATTGAATTGCCTCTTACCTCTTGAAACATGTTTCGTTTTGGTAGAAGTGGCTCCTCCACACACTAACTACCCAACATTGGGGAAAATATGTGCCCAATAGATATACAGGGCGGTGTATGATGGCTCAATATAGAATAGAGACTGAGAGTGAGGGTAAGGAAAGGCCTGTGCGTACGAAATAAACTTGGCCAACAAAAATAAATACTACAACACTTTCTTGCCAAGTAGTGCTCGCCCGTACCATTCACTTGATTTCTCTATTCTTCCATAAAACTCCATTACCCCCACATTTGTATGGCGCACATGTATGGACGTGGTTAGTGGCAGTAATTCATCTACAAGGGAGATAACAATGTTAAGCACTTCTTTTGCTCTTCCCCTTCATCTTCTCTCTCTCTCTCTCACTCTCTCCAGTATCACTACAAGAAGGTACACACTGTCCCTTTCAATTTGCAGAGGAGATGGAGTGGCCAGAAAGCGGGCCACCGACCACACTCTATCCAAAGAATTCCAATGCGATCACAGGCCACTAAGTAAGTAAAAGCGCTTAAGCCTTCCCAGCTATTAACCCTTAATTATCCTGAGCTCATGTAAAACGCAGTGTGTGTGTTTCTCTCCTCTCTCCATCTCTCTCTCTCTCTCTCTGAATGTAGACATTTAATGAAATCTAAGCTGGAAATTGTCTGACGTTTGTCCTATACACAGGGATAGGTAATATATCAATGAATCGGATGGGCAGTAGCATTTAGTTTGATGGTCACTTGATATAAATAGAGGCCATATCCGTTAACGCTTAATCAAGCTGCCTGTTGACCTGCTTTTCTAAAGAGTCATCCCAACTAACAGATAATAGGACATAAAGTAACGCCAATGCATGGCACTGTTAGGTAGGCATGACGCTTTTGTACAGCCAATTCTTCTACCAGCCACCGACATACATAGTCGTGGCTGTTCGTGGTTGTGGTCTACATTATAGCCAGATGAACTAGACGTACAGCCATACCCCCACCAGTGCTGTAGTAGTACAGAAGTAGGCATTTGACTCAATTGAATCTACATGCCTGCCCACCTACCATTTCCACTGATAGATATATTTAAGTAGGTACTACTTACTAGTAAGATATATTTATAGGAAGTGTGTGCATATGTATGTATACTTATGCACTCTGTGTTCTCGCTCACCGTCTCCCTCAGTAGGCACGGGTTTGTGCACACGAACTGGAGGTAGCCAGTCCATGTCATGCCAAACCACACCGAGCCAGAGCAGGCCAGGCCACCAATTGTGCCATCAGTACTAATTACTTGGGGCGACTGCAGCGTGCAAAATTCTATTAGTAGCTACCACCCATTCGCTGGAGCACCCGCCAAACCTCCGACGCAGCAGATTACACAGAGAAAACTACAGACTATAGTGAAAGTCTTGCCGAGCTGTTAACCACATTCTAACCCGAATCAAAGCTTTCCAATCTGTCAACGAAGTGTTCCCTGTGCCTAATCGGTGTAATTCCATCCAATCCATAGTTACAAACTTATTACTTATTTTTAGAGTGAAGGTTACGAATCTGACGCGATTAACAATAACATCAAGGGAAATCCATCGGATGAAACATTTATACCTGGAAATCGAATTCCACGGACAAGGAATCAAATCTAAAGTCACTGTGAACAACAGGCGCATCCATTTAACCCTTTTCCATACAAATAATGTCGCGCTACACAAGAATTCACTTACGATCCTACAACAAAAGCTCCTTTAGGCATATCGTTTAGGATTAGAATCCCTAGAGGATTAAATGATACACACATTTCCACTATGCGCCGACCTGTACCTAAAAACCTATTAACGGATATTTTATGAATGTCTCAGTGTGTGCATGCACCCATGTTTGGGTACGGTTGGCGAACCGTATTTTAATAAATTATTACCAGAGTGTGTGGTGTTTAAACTTTTAAAAACTGTGTTTACCTCAAGGGAAAACTTGTGAGAGCGTTAGGAGCAGAAACGACATGACTAAAATTGAACAAAACAACGAAAGCATTGAGCCTCTACCCGTGGAAAACGTTCGACATGGAAATACAAACTCGTGAACAGATGTAAATTTAGGAATGGATCTGTTGCATCGCGAGAGACCGTAGTGCCCAGCCATTAATTTGTAAACCTGGTGGTTAAGCTCACAAGGTTGTTTGCATGAATAAAATTAATAAATGAACTCGTGGATAAATACTTCGTTTAAGATACTTTGTCAGAAATGAAGACCTTGAATTTTAAATTAATTCTTCTCAATTACTCCCAGCAAAATGTAGGGAGAAGGCTGATTTTGTGTAGCAGTGGAACTTTTCCTCGTTTGCAATCAGAAGTTAACGATGATAAATCGAAGAAAAATAAACTGGAGATAGTGAGCGAAAGTAGAACTGTAAATAGTTTAACAAGAAAATTAGCTTTGTGTAAAATTGGCAAGTGAAGGTAGTAGAAAAGGTTCAGAGCCTAATTGATGTTGTTGGAGCATAAGAGAAAGGAGAAACGACTGCGAAACAAATCTCTCCCACTTCCAACAAATCGAACTTGGAATTCAGTAGGAAGAGAGAGAGAGAGAGAGAGAGAAAATGAATCCGAGTGTAGCCAAATAAAGCGTATGATCCACATTGAATCTCTCAACCAATACTAATTCTATTCAACGAAGGAAAGTCCACATCCCGGAAAGTCTATTGGGGAAAAGCTAAACTCATTATTTCGTGTAGCACATGCACTGCTAGTCGGCAGCTTGAATGCGTGTGCCATTAATTTTTCAAAGCTTCCCTAGAATTAAATTTTTGTGGGCAAAAGCTAAAAGTAGGTCCCAAAATCCATATCTTTTATAATGAGACTGAATTGAAAGAATAAGTATAAGGAATTAATGTTTGCCAAGTATGCAGAAGCATGTTTTCGCAGGAAGAGGAGGAACGCAAGTGTGCTGAATGAGTTAGCGAAAATGAATACGACTTGTAAAGTTGCAATTAGTGGCTATGAAAAGAATGGGACTTTTGTGTCAGGTCTATAAAGTATGGATGAAACGAGACGAGCAACGAAGTGCAACTGTATACAAACAGAGACTGACTCATTGCTCAGTTGTAAAGTCTAAAGGTTTCCTGCCACTCTTTCCCCGACGACTACAACAAAGTCCTACTAGCCCACTTACAACAGTAGCTCCGAGCACTTGAGAATTCAGAATGACTCTCCCCCGAGTTTTTTTTTCTCTCTCTCTCTCTCTCTAATGTTTCGAAGAGAGCGAGCGCTTTGTATGTACAGTCGTGATCGTATACGGTTGATTCTCTCTATGTGTCTGTGTGTGTGTGTGTGTGTCTAGCCATGGATTGGCGGATTCTTGGTAATTTTTCCAGTTGGACAGAAACATGACATGGGATGGATGCATGAAAGTTTGGAAAATGGAGTTAGAGGTAAAAGAGGAAGTTGAGTTGCCTCTTGGTCTTTTGTCAAACGTCCATGTGGCACTTATTGTTAGTGCGGCTTTACCATTCCGCTGCTTCAGTGGATTGCGTAGGAAGACCGTTACAGATTAATACTGAGCCGACAGTTACTACTTACACTGCATACTGCTAGCAGGTAGGTATCTCTAAATGCCTGCTACTACATAGCACAGGATGACTCGGCTCTTAGCTACTACGTTAGCTACTATCTGCATTGGAATTAGAAGTGTATTACGGAGTTGGAGTCTCCCAAAGACCAGTCAGTCAGTTGAGCACTTGACTCGAGTTGACTCCACTCCCCTCACTCACTTCACTTACACGGATCCTTGCAGAGCAGCGATACACATCACATCACTCGTACTCTCGACTGTCGACCACCGTATACACGGAGATATGTACATGCTGGTGGCCCATACCCACCACCACCACTACACCACTACATGCACATATTCAGAAGTAGTTGCCGGAAAACTTTCACCACACCATACATTCTCCTGTGTAAGCACTCGACGCTCTCTCTCTCTCTCTCTCTCTCTCTCTCTCTCTCTCTCTCTCTCTCTCTCTCTCTTACAAAGCCCTTTGCATTGTATTAGATTGTCGTCCGCACAAGCAGTACAACTGTGATGCCATCGAGCAGAGCAGAGAGACCAACTCCACCGCACTGCCACTTCGCTCCTATCATGAAAATTTTATTACATAATGCTCGTATGTTTGCTCGGTGGAACCGCCTTGAGCACGCCCTAAGCTTCCGTATAGTTGCTATTTGGGAAGCCACATCTCTTGTCTTTCATCGAACTCTTCGCACTCTCCTTATCTCTGCCCGCATTTCCCTAACCATTATCTCAACTCTTTACATACACTCGTTAATAAATGCTATCACTTTATTTTATCTGCAGCTTTCTCCCTTACGACCCATCAATGATATCTCCGTGGCTTCCACATTGAACTCTGACACCACTATAGGCCGTCATCAACCTTCAATCCAACTCATACATCTAAATGCACGTTGCTGAACAGCACACAAACTCTATCTCCGTCTGTGCACACACACACACACACAAAATGTGGACTGTATAGCAGAAAAGCCCTCTCAATGCTAAGAGCGGTACACTATCAAAAAGGGAAAGTTTTCTTTTCACGTTGTGGCTTTTAAATTAGTAGAGAGAAAGTTTCATGGGAGATACGAACCAGAAACCACATACTTCATAGTGCGCAATTAATTAGTAAACAATGTTGAGCTGGCTAGGAACTACTACCAGTTGGTAATACAGTCAGCAGATTACAAGTTCTTTCATCTAACCGTTTCATGATCACAAATGACGATTCTTACTACGAAAACGGTTAGTGGTTCCACCACACAGCAAAATTAGCCAAAGTTGAAGCACTTAGGGTTACTGAAACACCAACACCTTTTTCACTACGACAGCCGTTTCTACTACTTTGTAACCATACGCACATAAAGTTCACCTCACCACAGCATTCACATTTCTTAGCACTTATTATTAGTGCATGTACTTATGACTACCACAGAAAACAAATGGAAGTTAAATTTTTAAAATTCTGTCTCGGATATTAGAAAAGTTTGATGAAGTGTATTCCTTCACTGTCAACAGCAGAAATTGTACTGACAATGTCAGCGTATTTTGAGCTGACGCTGAAATTAATTTTTAAAAAATAAGGTAAGATAAAGTTTGCGAAAGTGCGCTCTTCCATATGATTCCATAATTTTCGTAAACAAATATTGTCTTTATAGTTTTGGTAACGACGGCAGCGTCCCTAAAAACTTAATAGACCAGTGGAGGGACTCGAACCTGTTTACCTGCATACCAACGCTTCGTCATTTTCTAGGAGACTCGCAGCTGCTGAACACGCTTATCTACCAAACGATAAAATGTGCTCCATATAACGTAACGTAAGTAAACTAATAATCCTAAAACTATTTTAATATGTTTAAGAACTATGTGGACAATAACAAAAATCTATACTAAGGTGAAGATAAGTAGGTTGGCGTACGTTCCACTGCTTTGATCTTCAATCAAACCACATGTACGCATGAACACACTTTCAACACTAATAAAGGCAAACTACGCGGCTCTATTTTCTAAAATCTTAACCAGTGCAAAACTAATTGAAAGACATTTCACTGTAGGACTTTTATTTCTTTGCCCTAGTTACCCATATATTTAGGAAAGTGGGCGGGAACACTGCTTCTTCCTCGTGTCAAAAATTGTGACATCTTATCACACGTCAAATTGCATTCTACCAAAAAATGATTACTAGGTACATGCGTCTAGTCTTCTTGGCAATGGAGCATATAGCAAAATAAGGGAAGTACATAGATACGTACATGACAAATCCGGAAAACGATTTAAATGGTAGTGACAACTCAGTCTGCTAATATTGAATACCCACTGTTGATAACGCGTTGGAAACTGAAGACACACCCACACGACTATCTCAACATTTCCAGTTTTGCCCACGTTATATAGGCGTCAGGGTATGCAGTGTGGGTTTGGGTTCTTCATGGGTTTTTGACCATAGACCCGACCCATAAAAGGGATTTTCCTAAAACTACAAACCCCTAATTTATGGAAATTATTTTGATATTGAACTTAGATCTGAATTAGATCATATTACATCTATTTTCATTGTAAACAACATCGGTTAAGTCTGTAGCAGTAGATATAAATTGTATGACCTGACCATATCCTATTCATAATACATGTCCAAAAACCCAAAAATCAAAGGCCCATAAACCCAAGTAAACGCCATGGATTGGGGTATTTGGTTGAAAAACGCTGGGTTTTTCCTTCCCTGTTAAGCGTTGTACATAGTAAATAGTAAATACTGCTGACATCAAAAGCCAGTGATGTGCGAAACGTACAACCTGACCAGAAGCATTCGTCTATACGCAGGTGCTATCAGTAAACACTCTTGCATAGCATTTGTTTGAAGAAAACCGTATTACAAAGTGTGTATGCTCGAGCGTCTTGTTGATTTAAACACAACGCTTTATAGCTTCAGAGTGCAGTGAAAGGAATTTTTTCACAGAAACTTATTGTTAGTCGCGTCGTGCCATTCCACCAAAAATTTGACCTCATTACTACACCCAAATAGCAAATTCTGATCATACACGCACCAGTCCAACTTCTATGTTGACAAAAATTAAATCCGAGGCAAACGATAGGACACGGGGTGAACACACCTGTACTTCATATTGTGTAGGGGAAAGTACGTTTATATACATGTTTATGTATGTATAGGCTCTATTTGGGTAGGAGCGACAATAAATTTCTGACAAAGCAGTTGAAGCATGTAGATGTTTGCAAAGCAAGAGAGAGCAGAAAACAAATAATATTGAGTTGTAGTAGTAAACTATGAAGTACATACATTGTGTAAGGACTGCGATCATGCATATCAGACAGATACTTCACTGGAACTTCTCTCTACTTGTTTCCCGTAGGCCGTGTTATCACAATGCACTAGAAGACCCCCACCAATTCATCCTTGAGATGCATAGATGGATACAAATAGTTATACTTCCATTGTCTCGCTAGATCCGTTGAATGAGTGTGGAAAGCGGGAGCTATATGTACACTACATATCTATAAAATAGAGAAAGCTGTCACACCGCTAAATAGGTACACAGAGAGATCATAAACGAAAGTAGTTGCACAAAGGTAGTTTAAAACACTAATAAAAACGGTTGAAAGCACAAGTGGCTTAAAAGCCCGTGTACCTTAGGCACCTTAAAATTACTTTGACAGATGAGACTTTGCATAATCTACATATAAAAGAGTTTACAACTTTTCTGTAGCGGAGACAAGGCGTCCCTGTCTACACACAAACAGCAGATATTAGATGCAGATACTAGTCACAGTGAACAATACCAATATAGTATACAGATAGTAAGCATTGTGTTTAGATTGTAATTCACATGCTAAACCGATTGTAATAAGTAACATGGAGAGCAACACTGAATAGTCGTTTTATTATTGCGTCCTAAATGGGATTTCAGAGTGGCTGAAAATTTAATTCTTTCTCGGTGTGTTAATTAAAATGCTTCCGCTTTAATGGTTGATGTATCTGTTGTGTGCTGATTCCGGTGGTGGTGGTGGTGGTGGTGACAATGGTATGACTTTTAAATTTTCCCATCTCCTCCTCACATACATTGCACACTTTTAGAATTCCTACGGATTAGGGAAGTTGGGTGTCTGGCAGGCTGTTATTCAAATCATTTCAATTGCCAACCAACCACTACAGACTACCGCTAAGTAAGTACTACTGCTATACTGAGTACTTAGTGTACAGAACGTATGGAAAGTTCTTGTGTGTCCCAGTTGGTTGTGTGCGGACAATGTGGGCAAAAGGATATGTAGATGAGTCTGTGTGCAGGCGACTCGACTACAATTAAGCTCAATACTGACAATCAGTTGGTGAGTTTAGAGGCGAAGAAAGAATGAATGAGCGAAGGACAAGACAAGGAGGCTCTAAGTTGGTGGCATTGGAATTAAAAGTAGTGTGAGAGAGCGTTGAATAAGATATTTTGAAGTATTCATTAGTTGATAGTGGGAGCAGCCGGCTCTCTCCTTGTAATGCACTGTGGATTTATTTGTCCTGGCTCTTCTTCTCCCCAACATAATAATAATAATTATTATTACCAGAACAAACACATAAATACACACTCGGAAAATTTGCAAAGTTTCTGAATCCACTCGAACTTCTGTAGTTAGACAAGTAAACTAACCGAATTATACTGTGTATTATATTAAACGAGAGAGATTAGTTTAAACTTGAAGGAAGACATTGATTAGTATCAGCAACCGAGGAGGAGAAAGCAACCGGAGACAGACCGAGCATTTCGTTAAACTGCAAAATATGTAACCAACCACCCAAACTGAAGAAATACAAACAGCTGAAAGTTCAACAGAGCTCTCCGATGACTTCTTCCACTCTATTTACAAAGCTGGGAGATTGGTGCACTCACTTCGTGTACACACATTTCAAAGCACTAAACTCACCACTACTGTATATAGGAACTGCTCCAAAATTCCCCAACAAAACGTCGGAGCAACTGCCGATTAATATATCTGCTAAATTAGAGCACCGTATATGTATATATACTTATTTATTTACAAGAAGCGAGTTGTCGTTCTGCAAAGGACACAAGGCACTACTATTCCACTATACAAACAAAGTGGCTAAGAGAGAGAGACACACACACAGCGAAGGGGGTTAAGGTTGGATGAAATGTGGGAGGTGAACTACTACTAATACACACTTCAGAAACGTCAAATGAGATTGATGAAATAAAGTTTGAAGATTTTAATTGAATGAAAGCGACCTTGCTAAAATGGGCACTCTGTGAAACTTTAACTTTCCAAATTGCCTACTTATAATTATGTAATGTACATAGAAAGTTGGTGAACTCGCTCTGATTGCGCCAACAAATTTATATTAAATCAATATTCACTTTTATATTTAGTAAGTAGCTGTTGAGAAGAACAAGAGGAGAATTCACCTGGCTGAAACCAATGCACACCTCCCACTACTTACTACTACAACGGGCTAAATACGTCTACGTGTCACAAATGAACAATATACAACTGCTGTGCAAAGCAACTGTCATCCAACTCTAACAGTCTGTCATCTCAGCTTGATGTCGACCCCTCCGGCGCCAAAGTCCATTGTGAACACAAACATAGCACTAGTCGTGTGTCTTCCCTTCCCTACATATTCAGTATATTAGTTAGTATTCGTTGTAGAAGCAATAGTTTTTCGTGGTAGTGGTGGCAGTGGGAGATGCTTATTTAAAACGTGGAAAACTTGGGTAAACATTTTAGCAGATCGTGTGTTCTACGCCAGCATCTACTGTAGACATAATCGTAATCTCAATATGCAGACACGAGATTTATCACGAAAGTGACATATAGTCATTATTACACACGCGTATACATGAATGAGGAATTACCATTCAAAGGCCGCTGACAGACACCCTATCTGTTAAATATCTAACCGTCAATCCAACGCCAATTGGCGATATCATGATTTTCTTTATAACTTTAGCAATTACCATGGAAATTAAACTTCACTCATTCGCAAATTACATTTCATAACGCTTACTGAAGGCATCAGAAAAAAAAGCCTAAATTTATTGATTGGCTCATTTGAAATGATTCACGTTTCATGTGATTGAATTGTGGTGGGAAATATTAAAATCCGCCTTTTCTCCATTGGGAGGCTACAAGTGAGAGGTAGTGGGTATTTTGAACGTCATTAATATTGCGCAAATAGGAGCTCACTTTTCTTACATTTCCTGAGTTTTACATGGAGACAGCATAACAGCCGTGTATTTAACAGTATTTGTACTAGTAGCACATTTTTAAATGACTTTGGCTCTTGGTTTCTGTAACATTAGCTGCTAAGGACTCAAAATCCTATTTGTGAAGGCCGTCGTTGAACCTTTGATGCCTTTCCACTTTGCTTAATTGAATACATAGCAATCAGTTTAAAACCTTTTTACTTGTATCCATCACTCGAATCCGGTTACCGAAAAATGGATCTATTTTGCAAAATCTTTTCCACTATCCATGTATAATGTACTATGTTCTCATTTCCTATTCGGTCGTTGTTTGTGGTTGGCTGCTTACATAATTTGCGTTCAACCTAATGCAATCTTACGCTTACTCGCCAATATTCCCAGCTCAGTATTTTAGGATTGCCGTCAAATCAGTCACTAACCATGCATACCTACAAACCATATCATCCTTAGAAACATCACCTAAATCAGAATTACTTTCCTGTTCATATGACTCTATAGCCGCAGGAGCACCTGATGTTAGTGAACATTCTATTTATACACATGGGAGTGAAGGATAATTAATGCAATTAAAAAGAGATCCACCTGAAACTGCCCGCAATTACAGTGTTAGTATACACTCGTAGCACAAATACTGAAGTTATACCCTTCAGTGACACGGTCTTCTATCTATTTAGAGTTTTTCAAAATTCGGTTTTCAAATATCTACAAAATGAGAGTATGTAATCAACGAGCAATGTCATAAATATATATCTTTCCTTTTCAGGTTGAACCCACAGAGGCGTTAATACGCTGAATACCGGTGCAGCAACTGTGCATGATATTTACTTACACAAGGTTGTTCTGCGAATCCATAAAAATAGATTGTAATATTTGCGTTGATTTAAGCATAGGGTATGTACTTATTCATGCAAATATTCGCGTTTCTTAGCGAGGGAGTGAGAGAGACAATGCAGGAACGTAAGTAAATTGCAACGTAATCCTAAGATGCAATTGTGTACGAGATTTAAGTAGCATAAGATGAAAACAGGTTTTGGCTAAGCTATCTAATGGGCTTAATGTGAATCCCGCTTGCACTGCGAACACATTTCCGTACAATGTATTGGAAAGTCAGCTTCAGCTTGCAAATTCAGCATGAGAAAGAGAGAGAGAGAGAGAGAGAGAGAGAGAGACAAGTGAAGACAAGAGAGCGAGGGCGGCCACTACATCAGCTCATCTTTGTTCATCTCATTTAAGTTTAGTTCACTTGACTTGACTTCCATCTCCTCTCCGTTCAGATCATTTCATTTGATTTCATTTAGTTTCATTTGCATGATATTAAGAACTGAAGCCAATGCCAGAGCTTGTCATGCCACACAGCAGAGCGACGGAAAGAAAACGAAATGAAGGAAATAGACGGAGTGTGAAGGAAACTCCGTACATGTTCATGTAATAGCTGCCCTTTGCTGTATTAGCTACACAGAGAGAAAGTGAGAGTCGAGTGAAAGGTCGCCAATAGGCAAGGGGACAAGTAGAGCGAGTAAGCACGCTCTCTCTCTCTTTCTCTCAGCATTCGCAGCACAAGATTTCAAGTCAAAAGTCAAGATAACTTCTCGCTACTAAAGTCAAAATGGAAATCTCATCTTGTCATAAACATAAACGTAAAAGGGCGCTGAAACGTTTCACTGTTATTTGACTCCGAATTGAACATGGAGCAACTTTCATTTATCTGTACACACACTAGTCCCAGCAAGTAAGTAGTAACTACGGAGGCCACATGCTTATAACACGGCCCCTATAACAAATATAATTCCATATAACAGCCATGCTAAAAAAGTAATTTTCCCTACTGTCAATAGGATATCAATGATTCTAGTCAATTTAAACAATTGATTCACGGCATTGTTAACAATCATATTAACATTTTAATAGATAATTGCTATGCTGTCTAATTCCTGTTAACATTTTACGAAGGAAACCCATTTCTTATTTAATCAGCAGATTTTTCTTCATCTGCACTTTAAAATCTACAAAACTTCAATATAAAAATTTATCAACCTTGAGAAGGTTAAGCTGAAGACTATATGAATTTATTGTAAGCTACCGGTAACAGCGGCGCTGATCATATGCAAGCCCACGTCTATTATTACCGAATAATATTACAGACCCTACAGCAGTTGGAAAGCTGTTCTCTTGACAAATGACACGAACTTGTTATAAGCAGGTTCGGTTGTATTTTTATATTGCCTTTATGTAAGTGCTATCGTTTTATACAGAGGGAGGGTCGTAATGCTGATCTGGTGTAGACGCTACATTGTCATCATACAAATGCACAGGGTCCACTTTACATTTCGTAACAGAAGAATTAGAGACTATAGAGGCAACCAATGTAAGTCTCTGTATTTTAGCAGTCATTTTTGCATCGCGCTAGTTATAGGTGATGTGATAGTAAAAGCCATAAAAGCAATGTAATCTCAGATAAGTACAAATGCACGACAGGGAAAATGCCAGAGTCAACACGACTCGAACAAAATTGGTTTTTGAGCTGACTGACTGACTGAGATAAGTAGCCGAGAGAGCCGAGAATTTTTATGAACCACTGTACACAATATATTTCATCGTGGTACGCACTTCAGTACATGTTTACAGGGATACACACTGTACACAAGAACTAACCCGTACATGTACCTTATAATCGAATTACGACCAATTCGTACAGAAAGTAGAACAACCAACGTAAATTATACCAGTGATTGGTAGTAATTCCTGTATATGTGGTTTTGGTTTTTGGTCGATGGACAACAACTTAAAACTGATGATTAATTACATATTTCCACATTGTGATAGTAGCAGTAGCATGCACAAGAGATCCTCCAGACTGAAATTCCTTAAACTACATATAGGGTGCATTCACTCTAATGATTCTAGTTAATTGTGGAACCGTTCGTTGTCCATGTAAACAAATGCAGACGGAGCTATACGAGTTAAATCATCTTGCCAACAAGGGTGGACAGTGAAATTGAAATACTATCCAGCATTTATTGCTCACACATCTTTACATGGGGTATTTCATATGTACAACTCTTCTAATGTTGCCATTTCTGAAAAGCCTGCATTTTTTTACAACAGTGTACTAGCGTATAAAATTTAGGTTGGTTTGGATTTATAATCGATTGTCTCAATGTGGAGGTTTGCACAGGGAAGTTAACTGTATTCATTAAAAAAGCGTTGGAAGCGAAGCACGCACACACAGATGTGTGTGCATACACAAACTACATGTACTTTTGAGAATGAAGATGGGCGAGGGAAATTCATGAATTGTAATCAGAACAGAAGAGATGGAAATAAATAGATATAAACGGTTGTTTTTGACTGTGAATGCAATTCTTAGGAGCGTTCACTGATGGAAATGGAAAAGAAATCGTTTGAATGCGGACTCACAATTACCCGAAAGGAAATTGGAATCGGAGAGTAGGTCTGGAAAAAGTCAAGTGGAGTGAACTGGAGACAAGGTCAGTGCGGGAAGCGGATGGAGCACAGTCAGAATTCCCATGTATGTGCTTAACACTCGAGTTAGCATGGAACAGGAGCAATTCACGTATGCACAAAGCCGTGCACGGCACATAACACGTACAATCACGATGGCACTTTCACCATGTTGACTCTCTACTACTGTATCCACTATTTATACGGCATACATATGGCTGTTGTATTTGAGGTGAGCGGGAGGATTACTAGCAGAGCTCCATTTCTGCGTCCGTGTACTCTAAATACTTGCACCATGTTGTATAGCCACACTTCTTCCCAAGTATATACACTAATAGATGGTGGTAATGTAGGTCAGCATAGCCACCACAGAGAAGAGACGGCAACCCGGTACACATATATTAAGGTAGTTATTGTTAAAGCATGGGATGTCATGTCATGCCTCCACTACACTAGAAAAGAGAAAGTCAAATAGATGTAATGAGATCTGTATGCAAAACAAACCAAACTCACCGCCATCAGCATCACTTTCATTGTTTTTCAAGAAGCGTTCAGGGCAATCTTGGAACAAGGGCGACTCAATGGAACACCAATCTCCTTTCCTCCCTATTGACTTTTTACATGCAACTTGAACTGCTTTCAGAGTGGAACAAGCGGAAATGTCCTCTCCGGCTTTCACCATACGGATGTCCCCCACTGATATCGCATCCTACACAAAAAAGTAAGTAACTTGAGCAAGTAAGCAAGTAAAGCAGCTGCATCCTGTTTATTCTCCTATAGTGGAGCACGTCTCCAGAGGATTTTTTTTTTACTATAATCAATACTTCATATTATGCTCAATCCCTCAGATCTGCATAAGAAATAGGTTAGGCTTAGAAATCAAAGTGCTCCGCGAAATCTGTAACTACATAACATCTTTGAAATAATCCCATGTACACACAGTGGCGCAAGCTCAATATGCCTAACCTTGTGTGGGGCTTATCAAATATTAGATGTACACTGTAAATAGCTCATGGACATCAAATAGAAATAACCAACATACGCATCAAACTTCATTTTTCCACTCCGCTTCACCTGAATATCCTATTTGTACATCACAAGAGGTCGGACCATTTCTTTTAATTTTTCAATATTTTCATTTCATTTTTCCATTTACTATTTTTTTCATTTCATTTTTTGATATTTTCATTTCATTTTTCCATTTGTTTTTTTTTTCATTTCATTTATTGATATTTTCATTTCATTTTTCAAAAAGGCGATTTTAGCGTTAAGCACTCACCCCTAATGGTGAAAATCTGAAATGACAAAAGCAGGTTTGTAATGGAAGGTAATAGAAACCAGCAACATATCTCGATGATTAATGAGCGGTTGTAATACACAAACTTGCTTTGGTAAATGAACGCATTTATTTGTTTCGTTTATTCTCCATTTCATTTTTCATAGTTCCCCATTTCATTTTTAGTTTCATTTTTCCAAATCTTCTATTTCATTTCATTGCTTTTCAATTTTTTCAGTAAATGAAATGGTCCGAGCTCTATATATTACGGTATGTGCGTGCGACCACACAGTTGTTGCACCGCTGTACTCATATGTAGAGGCAACAGTTTACAAACATTTCCATTAATAGTTAAGCAGTAGTAGTTGTACTTAAGTCTAGGAATATCTGTAGCCAGTAGTGCAGGAATGTTTACATTAAGCTTTAGAGCCGCTGGTACGTTTCAATAAAGTTACTTTCACTTTGAGTAATATGAACTTTTCAAATTTTTACTAATTGTAAGTATAACTAGGTATATCATAAATAGTAATATTTAGGATAACTAGTAGTAAACACTAGTTCTCCGTTTTGGATATTTCTTGTTTTGTCCTTCTGTCTGAGTAACTTTTACAGGAACACAGAGCCATACAAATGTATATTTAAGGTACGGAAAATATAAATGTATTCACGGAATTAGTGTAATATATTTGGCCGGAAAAGTTAACCTGTACTTGTGTGGATGAGTCCATGGGCTGTTGCTGTTTCAGAGTGAGTTTGAAGCCCAATAATGGGAGGTTGTAGTAAACGTTGATTGCGAATGATATCCACTCTCCTTGGTGAATTTCACTGGATCCATTCACTTCCATGTGCAACGCCGATGTATTCTTTCCCTGTAATTCATATATTTGTAACCATAAGTTAGGCATTCAGGATAATCTGGCCCCTGTACAAATTCAATGCTACAAGAATCATTTCTATTGTGCGTTAATGCTATTCAGATGTGCTAGCCTCAATTAAACAAATTTAGATTTTAAAGAGATTTAGGAACAAACAGAAATCTACAAATATCTATCGATGTATTCATATGTATCAACAGCACAAAGTACCTAAATATATTTAAGTTTTCAACTCATCGAACACAGTAAATATGACATTTTATTTTATTCTAGAAGTCAAAAGACAGTCTCTGAAAATTAATTGCGTAGAACCTATTTTTAACTTGGCTGTTGTTGTACCCAGAACTTCACGATAAACTAATTTCATTTATTAGAAACTAAATGCTGAAATTCTCCCATGCATTCCGTTCTCTAATAAGTTTGTACTCACAACGTTCAAAGCTAAACTTCGATACTCTAAAACACAAACAGACATTTAATCATTCCAATTCCAGCAAACGAAGGGACCTTTCACTTTTTCTAAAACTAAACTTTCACAGTAGCTATTCAATATAATAGAAGAATGGATGATATTTCTGCATTTTAATTAATTAAATTGTGCGAAAACCTGAGATATAAGATATAATGACCAATGCAAGGTTCGCCCAATTGAATTATCCACCCACGTAGCACAAAGAAAGAACCACATATTTACTATTAGCAAACCGAGAAAAAGTAATTATTTGGTGGTGCAAATGTGACCTTCGGAATTTAAAAACGTGTTTTCGTCCATCTCTTTCCCAGAGCTACAAGCTTACACTATAGTAGGACTACTATGCATATTCAAGAGAACGATAAAATTGTTCAATGGCTTTCATACCAAATGTTCCCGTTCATGCCTTTCTCTGCTAAAATGGTTTCTGAAACTTTTAGTTTGTGTCAAATTACAGCCATTATAAATCATGGACAGTTTTAACGGGTTTGCAAAGGAGGTGGTTCTACGCAGTGCCCTGGGGAAAGAGAAATGCAAGTGAAACTATTCCAGTTGAGGACACAATATACATCTACACACCATTTGACAAAAAAAGGAATGTAGGTAGTTAGGTATTTGTTCCTTGTAAACAAATGACTACCGAAAGTATTTATTCTATATAATTTATTTAGCGTATCTGGACTCATTATCTAGATGTGTACCTAGTAATTAAACAATAGACAAGGCTTCACAATTTTTAGCTCCCTTAACTTTGTGATTAATGCAAAACATTAACCGAAAACGAACAACCAAATGATGTTCATGTGCTCTTGTTGGGAACTAATTTGTTATCGGCCTGTGCAACTGTAACAGACTGTATACGCTAGGTGAAAGTAATTTATGAATGTTATTGGTTTACGATATTTATTAGGTCATCTCACATTAGAAACCAGACGTCATTGTATTAGCGTTAGGATTCTTGTTCTTGTCCCTTAGTGCTTTTGCATACTAAGGTATGTCCGAAAACTAAAGGTTCATGTGTTTTTTGAAAGCTACAGGCCGAGGCATGATGCCAGAATGCTCGTATAACATGGGAAAGATGGTGACCCTATAGTTTTCGGATACCATGTTTTTTAAATTTTGTACACCATTTCGAGACATATGATAGGTAGAGCTAAAATAATTCCAACGTACATTGCGAAGGACCAAATGCTCACTTTAAATCTCATACAAGCATTCTGGCATCAAGTCTCGGGCTGTAGCTTCCACAAAACACGTGAACTTATACTTTTCGGACATACCTTATTTAGCTTACTCATGATAAGTGGACACCTGGGCAAACTTTCTTCGGCCGCATTTGAACAAAAATTACATGGAAGAATTTGTGACAACCAATGATAAACAATCGAAGAACTTAAGTATTGCACAAAGTGAATGACAAATGAAAAGAAAGTCAAAACGGAAGTTAGTTGGATTTATCAACTTTGAAACATCACAAAATTACTAACGATATTACTAGTATGACCAGACTCTATCTGAGGCTGAAGTATTGTCAGAATTCAATTGATTTCAAGTTCCACAGTTTATTATATAACTCCGATATTCTACATTTCTGCTAATCAATGAATAGTCTAGAAACATACACGACACATGGCACGACACATTACTGTGACAGCGTTAATCTTTCCGTAATTCTAAGCGCGTGTAATTAATAACTACCATGTATCCTATATTAAACGCCAGGTCAGAGCTACACCAAAATCGCTAAGAGCTTAATGACATTTTGTTATGAACCTTCTTTTATATTCGCAAAATTATCTTAATTTAGTGAAATCAATAATCTCTTTACTTACTGGACATTTCATTTATTTATAGTTAGCTGTATGTATTAATCGAAAATCAGGCCGAAATCGAATTTTAAGTTAGTAACCGCTACTGCGTTAACTTTTTTGTACACGACGTTTATACAGACCAGGCGTTTAATTGAGGAACTACGGCAAGTGAATATATGCAGGAGGTTTAAAAATACACAATTAAGGTAATTAAGCATAAATATCGCTGGAAATATGCTTACAGATGCTCACACAATTAGTATAGTAGATAAAGGACTAACTCATTATCTCTCCATGATAGACTTATCCCAAGAAAAAAGTAATTATTACTGCCCACTAATGGTTTTGAGATTGTGCATACTAGCAATAAGTGACGGAAATACAAACATGCTAACAAACTAGTTTGTAATTGTACTACTACCCGTTATAAAACACAGCAGTAAACATTAAGGCGTTGCGCTTCGTTTCTGGTAAATTACATATTTAGTCCAAGGAACTTAATGACCGACTCTACCACGAAAGCAATGAAATATGAATGGCCACCTCCTGTTGGTGAACCTATACTTACGCTTAAGTAAGCTTACCTATACTTAAGGTACACGAATTCTCCTACTTTCATTCGATTAACGTTCAAGTTATCTAAAGTCTGTGTATTTACTTGCAACGTGCACGTACCTAGTTATGTAGAAATAATTTTTTTCGCCCCGGTCAAACCTCCATCAAGATGGATGTATGGAACATTTCATCTACCTCTTACTTTTCAGTTTCTAAAGTTTTTATGACCAAACAGCTGCACTTATGCACCGTAATGCAGAAGACACTAAATGGGACTTTAATAGCGATGGCAAGTTACAGCACAATTGCGTTATCGTTACGCGTTACGTTATTAACGAGTAACGAAGTTACTGTAGCACGGCGTTATACCGTCACTGGACTTTAATTTTAGATGAGAGAATCAACGGAGAAAACTGTACTCATACAAATGTATGTACCTTTACGGAATGTGAATGTTGAACTACATATATTGTATAAGCCACATTGTATAAGGCAATTCCTTAAATTATGTCTACTGACTTCATCTTTACTATTCAACTACAACCGGCTTTGCTATGCGATCCCATATAAAAGACGCTTTACGATAATCACAAGTATAACTTCATACAAAAGCGTCATTTTGTCAATTAAATATACTGTGTATATTGAATTAAAATTAGTTTTCCATACAACAACCAACATTTTTAAGCGTGCTCAATTGATTCTATTTATTATTCTTTAGAAATTGCAAACATGAGGGAATAATCTCATTACATAATCGACTGGGGTCTGGGGTGAACAACTCATCCAAATTCATGTGTGCAATCTTACACAAACTTATTATAATTGTTTGGATTTTATTATGTGCTGTGTTGGTATTGAGCAAATCATACAAATGCGCTAGAAGATGGTACTCGAATCTGTGGCTTCATTCATGTGATATTTCTTGTTTCAATGGTACACAAACAAACTTATTATTCCTTTATTCAAACTTTGGAAAACTTTAGTTTATGAATAGTTGCTCAATTGCATTCCATTTCCCAAAGATTGAACAACGAATTGGAGAAAATGAGGATACAAATCATAAATGATGTACCATTCATGATTGCTTCACAAGAATTATGAAACAATCATGTACATAAGCCCCCCATCCTGAGAGGATGGGGGCTTTGTTGACATTGTATGAATTCTCAAAAGGAAAGCAACTATTAAGTAGAATAAGATAAGTGAATGAATGTGCAGGCTCAAAATCTGTTAAGATCCACAAAGCCACAAATGAATTTCGTCCTCGCACAATTTTCTATACAACAGCAAAACAGGAATTAAAGCCGGAATTGTCCGAATGGTGGTTCCGCAGTCTCACTGCCAATAATGAAATAAATAGTGGGGGGCGCGTAGACCATTACACAATTGCAGAACAGAAGCTGAAATGTTGCAGAAGTCAGATTACAAGCGCGTATCCATCCATTACCAATTTTCATTTGCAGGCGTTGTGTTTTCCCCCTCTCGTCGTTCATGTTCCATTTAAAGTTGTGGCATTACCATCCACCACTCACTGTACACACACAGACACACAGACAAAGCGCGCCTAACAAGAATATTTCTATAGAATTGTTTCTTCGTAATTAACGACTAGGGCCCCATGATTACTATTACGAATTCGTATAATTCTCATTATGCAGCCTCATCAACGACCACTTGAGTTGACTTAATTCCACTCGCAACTCTCTTCATCTCACTTTAAGGATGCTGTGTAACACAACGAAAAGACAACTTTCATTCCTTCGAGAACCATCCTTGGTAGTCACTATCCATATTATATCGGAGTTTTTAGGGCTCATTCTTTGCAAAGCTTTTCTGCAGAGTCGCACAAACAAATATCACCAAGTGCATAATCCATAGGACAAGACTTTTCTCTCTTTAAGCCATTTCTTATCTTTAACTGGAGACAAGGCAACTACTTACTAACTCCTCTGCATATTTGTCCCATTAATACCAGTATTTCTTCTGATTACTCCAAGCGTAAAATCCCAATTTCACCCGAGTACAGCAGACAGTCGAAAACATTATTTGACATCTTAAGTAAGCTTGTCTCATCCCAATCCAGTCTCAATGCACGCAACAAACTCCTCCCGAAATAGTTCCATACTAATTCTCCGTTTTATCGCTGACACAGAAATTCACTATTCAAGTGTAAGCGAAATGAGAAATTCGTAGCTGGGACAAAAATCGGGACTTAGCATCCATACGCATGCATCGTCACACAATAATTACTTTTTGCCTTAATGAAGCTTATCGTTTTGTGTAAAAGCGTTATTGGCATCCGACCCGTGAACACATTTCATTCTACCATTTACTACAAGGCGCATATATAAGCACACGTGAGCTCTTACTGCAAAAATTATTGTTTACATACATGATGCTGGTACATGTTGTACATTGAACAGGTGGCCTTCAATAAAATATACCAAACAAACCTTTGCAAGAAATGATTGCAGTCACTTTGCTACAGTTCGGAATGTGAGAGTGTGTGAATTTTCAGAAAAAGATGTAGTATCACCTTTGGTTGTATGCGAATACGCAATTGCTTGTCGACATGAAAAATATATGTGGACGAGGCAGATATTTCACGAATAAGTTTTGTGTACCACTTCCAAGTTTTAGGATGTGTGGGGCCAACGGCGTCTTCTTTTTTACTGTTTGTGCAACATATAGGTGTAAGCTTTTTCACGCAGCCACCTACCTCACAAATTACGTACCACTTTCTGAGCTTCCGTATGCTGTGATAGTTTCAAATATGAAAATAAACTTTCTAAAGGGCTTGTGAAAGATATTAAAGTAAAACTTTCCTTTCATACATCATATGTCCTAGAGACATAGAGCTGTACTATTCACATATTTTGGCAACGGTCTGTTCACACTGAATTCCTCACAATGTTCATATATCAAAGGCGTAGCATTTTCCCCTCATAAAAAGAAATAAATTAGTCCGTCTAGCATTAAGTTTTCACATCAAAATTTCTTCGCATAACGTCCCCTACCACTTCTATACATGAAAACACTCATGTATGCATAGTGGGGAGTCGTGGGAATAGAATATTCTCACGAGCAGTTCACGTCCAAGGAATCTCACATCGTGACATTTCTGTTTTGAAAAACAAATGAATTCGAGAAAAATCGGTGTCTCCATGTTAAGGATAAACTGACGAAAGTATACAGATAAAAATACATATGCCAGAATAATATCTGTGACAGTATCTGTGCAAATCTTTGCGGACCTGTGCTAAAATAACCTTGCATTCTAAGGTGATATCATACAACCACTTTCACCTTATACTATTGCAACGACTGCAACATATAAAACAGATAGTTTTATCTGGTCGAAGCCACGTACTTGGAGGCAAGCTTATGGAATCAACAAGAACATCGCTCTCACTCACACTTACCGCCGCCACCATAATTTACCCGGTGTCCAAAAAACCGTTTTACACTTGCGCAAGCAGTTTATATCTGATAACAAGTTTATTTCCTATACCTAATACGCGATTCTTTAAGATAGTTTTCAAAGCCTCCTATTTAATGAGCAGTAAAATTAAATGGTTGGCAGTCCAAAATAATGTAGCGGTATAATAAATGAAAACTGTAAGAATGCAGTAGTAGACAAAAAGAGGAATTGACTGTTTATGGGAAATCAGCGGTGGAATATAATATTTCAGCAGTTTAGGAAACTAAATAATGAGTGCAATACCATGTATATACGAATTAGTTTTAACAAGACAAAAAACGACACGCTATATCATTGACTGTACCCCGGCTGCTTTATAAATTTACATTTAGTAAACCGATAGTGGTTCTAAGCAACTTTTCCCTTGTCAATTGCTGATTGCTCTAAAGAAGATGGCTCTGAGATGGCACAATTCCATCGAATAGACTTACAGCAAGAGTGTGAAAGACAAAATGAGAAAGACAAGGATTTCATATTTGGCTTTTTAGGCTCTAAAGAAATGTGTTGAGACATTGTTGCAGGTGTTGTATACTCTGTGTATCCTCCCACCAGATTGTGGATGCTGCGACAGCCATTATCAATGGATTTAGTAAGGTTTTTGGAGATAATTTTGAAAGAGTTCATTGATGGGCATACACAGTGCGAGCTTGCGAGAAACGTAAACGGGAAAAAAATACTGATAAAATCATGCATAACCAAAATCCACTACTAAGAAATTATTATCGACAAACTGACATGCAATAAAATGCTAAACAATCGAATTCATTTTTTTCGGTAAACTTACTAGAAATTTAACTTACTGATTTCATCATTGATTATACTGCCAACTCATTTATTTTTACTGCATTAAAAATAAGTCGTTTCCAAATATAATTTCAGAGCACACACGCATTTATATAATATTAGCAAAAATATAAACTAAAATGACACAAAACGATGGGATGTTTATCGTCATAGACCGAGTTTTTGAGGACTGCTTGGACTCAGTTTTTATGTGTAAAGAAATGAGAGCGTTCCGTGTATGGATATGATTCTGCGAACATTTCATATGAGTAAGTGAGGCGCGGGTAAAAGTACGAGCGGACGAGCAGAGACTGAAGAGTAAAGTAGGAAGGATACCATAAGAGTCAAGACTTGACAGCCAAGGCTCACCTTCTTAACCCGACCAAGGTTATTTTATGTTATTTCATTTGTTTTTCACACTCTGGTTTCTTTTGTTTTTACTATGCAGGACACGTTGAACGAGTAAAGTGAGCTTTGGCTGATTCCTCGCTCGCCAACTTCACTTTAGTTCACTCACTCAGTCAGTTCAACGGCATAGCAGCAGCAGTGCACACACATACACACAGTGCCGTGTAAAAAGAGCACCGCAAACAAATACGATGGGAAAAACTTGGTATTGTTTGTATGTAGGTCGTCTCGTCAGTGTTGTTGGAATCCACGTAGAGTTAAAAGTTTACGTTGCCGTGCACGAGACAGGAGAGCAAGCCACGAATATGGTTTACTGTGTTACTGTTACCCTTCTCTTCACAGAGAAACTTATGTAATGCACCTATCAGGCCAGAAAGTTCTTGTGCACATGTCATAAGATCTACCTGCACTACTAACTCATTCACTAGTCATAGAGATCGGATTACAGCACACCAATCATTACACTTACATCAGAACGTAAAACATGTGTACGTACATGCATCTCCAAGTTATGTCACGTGTGCACACACACAACCTTATAAACTATATGTAGGCATATTCTACGAGTATAATGTAATACAGGATGTAGATGTTGCATTAGCCGACAACAAGACAGAGAGATAGCACTTTTCTATTTCGATGTCTTCCCTACTACTACTTACTTCTACTTTTACATTGTGCAATAGACGAGTGTACTTTAGTAGTTTTCTCCATCGAATGATATGAGGGATGCGTTTTATAGTTTTGTTGGTGTTTGCTGTGCTGCTGTCTATTTCAGTTCTCACATCCACAGCAGCAGTCCAATGTATTCTGCACGTTATGTGCCGCCGTATACATGTGCTGAATATGTGCTTACAGTCTCTTTTCATTTCTTCCCATTTCATTTCATCACTTTTCTCTTCATTTCAACCGAACACAAAACAACATAACGCAGTCAGCCTCTGCTCAACTCACTTCAGTCAACAGACTCGATTCAAGAGCTCTTGACAAACAAAAAACTCAAAGATGTTGAGAAAACAAAGAGAAAAACTTATTGTTTGGTGAGAAACCATGCGTGATATTTCTTTATACTTCTCTCTTTATACTACATGTACACAGAGACCAACAATGATATCGTTTGATTCTACTTAGACTTTTCACGACATACAACACAGCTACTGACACTAACACAATCCGGTCTCTACACGACTAGTGCTCCGAATCGTCATTGCGAAAATTCGAAAAACGTTCATCTATTTACTTTCCACACACATTTTTAAAACTAAGAATAATTGGAATAATTGTACTAATCTGCCTTAGATGTACGTTTAGTTGCTGCTTCACATAATTTACAATATTTCCGTCAAAATATTAGTGTCAATATTCAAAATATCACTTTCTGGGATTTTTAAGCCCTTGTAACAAACAAATTTGCATGATTCAATTCCTTTTTTCGCATTCTGAAGAAAATCTACATTACGAAAAAAGGTAGAGTAACGAAATTTCTGTACAGTATGCTAAGAATCACTGTAGGTATTCTGTAATCCGTAAGCAGTGAAGTCTAATAGTGTGTGATCCGCGTCTCTTTCAAGAGGGCAATTAGCCTTCAACGCTTGGGATTACAAAATATCTGCACCACCCCGGCTGTTCAGGTATTTGGGCAATCCTTCGGGCCTGGAAGGTGTCACTCTTCATAAGGTCTCATTCTGTTCCGATAGAGACTTTATTTCATTGACACACTTCAAGTTACATCACGAACAGATCCTATATAGTGAATATCGTATGTGTACACGCGTGCACCAATCAAAACATGTAAACTTCTCTTGACACGTCATTCGTAGTATGAACCACAGATGTTTCATTTCTCCATCTCCAATGTTATAACAATATATACTTGTGGAATTCTAAAAATAAGCATTTTTGTGAACCCCCTGAAAAAGTACAAGTTAAATGAGATAGCGGCAAAGGTTAAACCTCAAAGCCAATATATAGCTTGTATTTCCGGCAAAAAACCAGTGTTTCGGATGGTTTAAACCACCCGGTCGAAACCACCGGTTTAAATCAATTTCAACCGGTTAAAACCATTAAATCACCCGGT